>VUQS01005299.1:0-19187 GCA_015108495.1 Heterochromis multidens
GACCCACACAGGAGAGGCCAGCCACCCGGCCCGGGCCAGCACCCGTCACCACAAGCACTCCGGGCCCGCACCCCAAGTACCGCAAGGCAGATCCGCCCCCGGAAACCCATAGTCCCAGAGACCACCCCCAGCCGCCTGCAAGGCACTCAGGGAGACGAGACTACAGCCGATCATCCCCAACTAAGTAATGGAATTGATCAGCGGGGACCAGAGAGAAACAAATTCATCCAAATGGTTTTTTGAAGAGGCAGACATTCTCTCCAAACTAATGTGGTCTAGAAGTAAATTTCTATATTGAGTAATACTCAAACTGTTTTTTGCTTTCCAATTCATGAGGATAGTTTTTTAGCAATGCATAAGGCAGTAAGGACTGTATGTGATGTATTTGCTTCCATACCTAACTCACTAACGTCACCTAAGATACACAGTTTGGGTGATGTTGGGATACAGTAACTAAACCATGTGGATAAGTCTTCACATATCCTCTGCCAGAACCTCTGAACAGGCGTACAGGACCACATAGCATGCGTATAGTTATCAGTAGAACTGTCTGTGCAGTGGGTGCATATATTTGAGTCTGTGAGGCCCATTTGGAACATCCTTTGTCCTGTATAGTGTGTTCTGTGGAGAATTTTGTATTGCATAAGTTGTAAGTTAGGGCTTTTAGTCATTTTGAAGATGTTTAAGCATATTTGTGTCCAGAGGTTATGATCTGGATTGATGGAAAGATCTCGCTCCCACTTTGCGGTTGGGAGGGGAATTGAATCATCAATTTTTAACAATAACATATATTTTTGATCTTTTTTTTTTGATTTTTGAACAATTTGGGGGTACATAAACTAAAGAATTCTGTTACCCATGTAGGTATTTCTAAGTTCAGTTGGATGGGATTGAGCATGCAGCATTTTAAAGTTGAGCTAATCAAACACTGCTAATGAAACCAAGGTGATGCAATCTTACTGCTACTTTTACATTTTTCTTTTCAGGTTTACTTTTGTGTTCCAGTTTGAAGAAATTAACAAGTTCACTGCACTTACATATCTATGAAGCTATTATTTTGGAATAACTTTTCAAGCCAAAATCAGGTTGTTTTACTCTTTTAATGACCAGGTCAGTGAGTCTGGATGAGTGGTGAAGTGCTAATGCTAATGCTAGGTGAGCAAGACAGACAAGAAGAGTTGTTTAAAAGCATTCAAATAGCTGAAGTTTAGAAATAAACTGAGCACATTCATACACATTTTACATACTAGATTTGAGTAAATTCTTATATGTCTACACTGCAAAGTATTACGAGTTTACCTTCTAGATCTCAAGTTTATATTTCCTGGTTAAAAGATGAATAAAAAAGAGAAGGGTGCTTGTTGTAGATATAGCTAAACGCTAAAGAATTAGTGCTGACCAGACACCATAACAGTCAATCAATCAATTAATAAATAAATAAATAAAATAATTGAAATACACACATACTTATTTGTATTGTTCTAGCTTATGCTGAATTTCAGTCATCCTATGTGAAGTTTTTTTGTTTTTTTGTTTTTCTTTTCTTTTGTTAGTGGGTTTTTTTTTGTTTGTTTGATGCTTTATTGTAAAGACATTAGTGTGAAAGTTTGAGCTAACTCTATAGCTCATTCCACTTAAAAAGTGTAGTACGAGTGTATTACTCGTACCTTGAAAAGTCAGTGTTCAGATAGTGAATGTGAATTCTCTTAATCATATAGTGTAAATGTGATATCATGACAGCTCTAGGGTTAGCCTACAAAATCATCAGTTACATTATAAAAGTGAGACTAAAATGTCACTAGCAAAAGCTATAATCCAGCTTCAACTTTCACAACTATAACTAGGCTACAATGTTATTAAAATGTATTCATTTTTGTCAAAAGACTATCTAAAATGAAAACAGCATCAGGTGCCAAAATGAACACTGTCCTATACTTGTACAAGAGCACTGCAGACCCTCTGCTTTGGCTTTTCTGTGTCTGCCATGGCTCTAAAATAAACTACTGTAGCTGTAGGGGGCAGGTCACAGAGGATGTTGCTGTAAAAGCACATTCTCTCTCTTTCATCGTCTCTCTCGCCATCTCTCTCTCTCTCTCTCTCACTAACTCTCTATACCTGTCTTTGCCAGTGGGTCTCTGTTGCTTACAGTTCTGCAGGCCTGCAATCTCCTGACACAGACAGATGACATATTTATTAGCTTGTCAGATCCTCTTCTACCCTCCCCCTTGTTGAAACACGCACACCTTCGTTCACTCTGTGTCACACACACAAGTATGTGCACACACAAATACACCTACACACACACATACACACAGGTGGGAAATACAATAAAGCTGACACACGGATATCAACTTCAATCAACATACATAAATACAGTCTGCAATTTTATCACTGTGTCACCTTTCCAGTCCACATCATAAAACAGCATTTCTCCTTCTTTCTTTGATGTGCTTACTGTTTGCACTCTCTTTTCTTTTTTTGTGTATATCTCTCTTTCTTTCTCCTACACCTAAGCTAAACAAAACAATTGGCTTCACTGTTGGCTAATTGGGACGAGCTCCCGTGGTGAGGAGCAGGCAAAGCGCTTGATGAGGCATAAAATGATGATTAATTAATTTACTGCTCAGTTGGTCATCAAACTGAGAGCTTTATGAGACTCCCAGCAGTCAGCCAGCCCAGCCCAGCCCAGCCCAGCCCAGTGTAGTGCTGCACAAAACACTCATACACACATGCACACACACATTCTCAAACACGCAAATATATATGCAGCCTTCGAATGCTGCCAGCCATCAGCTTGGACACATATGCACACACACACCGGTGCTCCCTGTGGTCAGTGCTATACACTGAGTGAGCAGCCCTGCCTTTGCAATGACCTGTGTTGGAAACTTACTGGAGCGTGGAAATGCAGAGGTGTGTGTTGGCAAGTATTTATTTATTTATTTATTTATTTATTATCTGAGTCTGAGAATTTGATCAATTGAGAGCCAGGTTAATCAAGCATGTGGAAGTAAATTACTGTAGACTTTTAAAGCCTTGCTACAAATTTGAGTCACCTATCTTTTTTTTTTTTTGACTTTGTAAGCAATGTTGTTATATTACGCAATTTTAAATTAGTATTGGCCTAAAATAACTAAAAAATAAATGTAAACAACCTTAAATTTTAATAAACAATGGGTTCAGTATTTTGTTTTTTACTTATAAACGTATTTAAGAGTTAAGTGTAAACTGTTAAGTTATTTACACTTACTCATTTGTGTAACAAAAATCACTGCCACTTATTAAACCTTAAAAAGGTTTGTTGGTTTTAAATTATGAAAAGATATTTGTCAAGAAATTCCTTTAATAATTCCACCAACTTTAGGGCACAGTCACTCTATTATCGCTATATCCCTAAATGCATAATATAAAGGAAGATTGCTGAATGTGACTCCTCAGGTCCAATAACAAAACTGTGCAGAAAGAAAAGCCTTTTGTTAAAAATAAGAGGTAGGCCTTGATACATTATCTCTGAAAGCTACCAGTTACTATAGTTTTGATGTAAGAAAGCAAGACTTTTCTTAAGCTATTTAGTTGTATTGATCCTTAGTTGTTTGTCTGTTTTTCTATTCAGTAAAGTGAAGTGACACCTAGTGAATTCCAGTCCTTGTTGTGGGTGGAGATTAACAAATCATATGCAGCTTACAAGACTAAGCATAAACCTAAGCCAGTATTTAGCTCCTGTAAGATTAACCTTTCCTACACACCTTACTACTAATAAGAGGTGTAAGAGAGATCATATTTACTTGCCATAGAATAAAAAAAGTTCAACTGAAAATGCAGTGGCTACACCTGTTTTAAGAATAAAATGCTCTTTAATGTTTTTTCTTCATATATGTATGTGATAAAGAGAAAATAAAAGAGAAGAGGAAAGGTGAGACACAAAGAAAGCAGTGACAGATTAGACCGAAGTGATATGGATCAGAAAGAGAAACACCTGTGCTCTCAAACAGGCTGACACATCTTCATTCCACTCTGTTTATTTCAGCTCTGTCAATGTGATTGATCGTCTGATATACCTTCACTGCTAGTCTTTCTGAAATGCTCTTCGGTTTTCTTCTTTTCCCAGCACCTTCCAACTGATATGCAAATGCAGTGAAGGAAGTCAGACAGAGGAAGAGATGCCAAGTCAAATATTTTAAATAGAGGCATTAGGCGCTTCCAAAGCATTGCAGGATTGTACAACAACAATTGTCTCGTCATCATCAAAAGGTTGCTTGTCAGGATTATGCAGCACAAGCAATATGCGTTTCTGCTGTTGTTAGTTTTGATTGTGAAAGACCTACAGTTGTCTTTTAAGTCCCTGTGGTATTACCCATTTGAATAGGGATCATGGAATACTGTCTATATGGAGAAATTGTCTTTGTCTTTGGCTTTACAATAATCATCATTAAATCAACAATGACATTGTTTTGTGCTTATTCTAGGTAATTAAACAAGGCATTTCCTAAAGCATCCCGCCCAGACAGAACTGATCCAAGCTTCAAGCCGTAGTTACGATTTTGTTTCATGCCAACACAACAAAAATGTCCTACTAAAATGTACATGTATATGTGTGTGTGCGTGTGTGTGTGTGTGTGTGTGTGTGTATAAATATTTCTAAACAATGCAGTTTGTGTGTGCGTGGGAGTTGGGGCAGATGTATTTGAATATTGTATGTATTTGAATTCACCTGTGTTGGCAAGTATATAAAAGGCGTGCAAAAACCTCTCATTAACCGTCATCCAAAAAATGACAGAAGATTATGTTATTAAAAAGAACTTCATGTCTGCCCTAGCATGTTGTGAAACATTTCTCAGTGAATGCACTCTGTCAGACAACAGAAAGATGGAGCTTAGGGTATTAGTTACCTGGAGATTGTATTAAACAAAAAACATGATAATTTTAACCACCCACACCTGTACCTCAATTAAAATGAAATACACCTTTAGGGTAATTCAGATTTCTGAATTTATGAAGGTTATACTGAAGAGGGGAATACCCCAAAACATGCTTTGTGTGACCCCAGTAAGAATACATCAAGCATTTGACTTTTTTTTCTTTTTTTTTTAAATTTACAGTCAAAATGAGACCCTTGCCTTTATTGTAATACTAGTACACTTGTAGAGTCTAATTTTAAAGCTCACAATGAATCCATACCCTCCTATATATAAATGTGTGATGACATTATATTATCCCTATAGTGCATTCCACAGTAAAATTATCAGTTTTGAGGAATCACCTGACACTGCAAACTAAACTTAGTCAATATTAGAAGCGTCACTATTTTACAATTTTGTTCTTTTGAATAGCATTGTAAAGTTTTGTGCATAAGCTGGTAACTCCATGTGAACAGAGTCTGTTGTCTTTACACAAATAAATTTCACCTACTTCTGTTATACTATAGCTTTAGTTTTTTCTGACTGATTTTGCCCTCTTTAATATCACTAAAACCATGGTTTCCCCATCATTTCAACTTCTAGAAAGAAAAATAAAGCTATGCAATCCTCATTTCCTCATTCAATGCCGCTGGGGCCGTGCAGCATAATCTTGTGCAAAAGTGATCAGCAGTTCTAATAACAGAAATGCACTTGTTGATGACAGAGGTCAAAAAAGAATGGCCAGACTAGTTTGAACTAAGAAAAAGGTTACAGTAGCTCATATATACACAGACTTTATAAGTGAGCAAATAAAAATTTGTGCAACAAGAGAAAGAGACTGGTGTGGTTTAATGATCTGGGAGACGCTTGCTTGACATACACCTTGGGGGGTTCCATAATACTTGTAAACTGTTGTTCAAATGCACCAGCATGCCTGAAAAATTGAACTTGTCATGCATGTCTTTTTATGGCTTAATATGCCTATCTTCAAATGTCTTGAGATAGCATGATAATGTGGTCTTTCAAAAATAAGAACAGTGTAAAGTTACTAGATCTGTTTCTATAAGGTTGAATTGACATTTCACAACATGATTGTGCAGCTGATTTGTCAGCTGCACAATTATGTCAACACAGACTAGGGTGTAATGGTGGTGCAGTGGTTAGCACTGTCACAACAAGAAGGTTTCTGGTTTGAAACTCCTGGTTGGCTGGGGCCTCTCTCTTTGGAGTTTGCATGTTCCCCCTTTGCCTGCGTGGGTTTCCTCCAGATGCTCTGGCTTCCTTCTACAGTCCAAAGATGTGTGTTAGTTTAACTCATGATTTTAAATTGGCCACGTGTGACAGACTGGCGACTTGCCCAGGGCCTTCCATATAACTGCTGGGATAGGCTTCATCAACCACCCCCACACCTCACCACAGGCGACCCTCAGAGATTAATGGATGGATGTCAACACGAACCATGACCTCAAAGTAAAATATTGTGAAATTTGTGTCATGAGGAATTTAGGTGGTTTATATTGTATACCCATTTTTATTTTGTTTTTTTGATAAAGTGCTCAATAACTGTGCACTGCATTGTGTGATCAACAGAAATTACCAGGAAGCCTCTGAACTCAACACCAGTGACGCTGAGGCGGTTGTGTGAATCAAGAGTTAACGTATTGGCTAATTTCTCTCTTTCTTTGTTGCTCTTTCACTGTGTGTAACTCCCTCCTTCCTTCACCAAGTCTCATAATTGCTTTAGCACTCTGTGGATCAGCGCCTGAATTCAAAGGTGGAGAGTAATAATTGGATTTGCAGCAAACATGCTGAGCTGTGTAGCTCTCACTGTCCGGTCTTGTCCTCGGGGCTACAGACTGCACTTTATATATTGGATCCATGCACCACGGAAATGGAATATACAGTAGAACCCTGTATATGATGTATATGTGCAGTGTATATTGTGTCTGTGTATCTGTGTGACGTTTTTTAAGGAGACAAAATTTGAAGAGCCCAACTAGAATATTAGGTATACTGGTGGAGGTCAAATGTGTGTGTGTGTATGTGTGTATGCATGTGTGCATGGTAAACAAAGGCATATATTTACAGTTGAGTTTTATGATCCATCAATTACCGTCAAAAACAACAGGGCAAGGATAGACATAATATGACTCATCTTAATTTAACAGCTTTTGCTTTATTTTTTCTGCCTCTCTCTTATCTCTATTGTTCTCATTAGACAACTGTCTCTCACATGAACTGTGCTTAAGATACTTTATTCAGTGGATTGACACAGTGTGTAAGATCAAGAGAGAAGGTAGAGTCCCTTAATTTGAGTTTGTCTGTGTGAGCATGATAGACTGCAAGATGGAGACATTCTCTGTGCGCTTGTGTGTGCACTTCTTTGGGGTCTGACAATACGTCTGTAGCTGCAGGTGAAGAGTCTTGGCTGAGAGTCTGCAGTGTCCTTGGCAGGCATAAGACTATGTCACATCAAAGCCTAAACCCTGGAGAAATTGGAGTGCTCACTGTGTGTTTTTAGTGTGTGTCAGGGTCTTACTCTGTGTGTTAAGGTTGAGGTTTGCCACTAAGCAGCTCTCCACATCATAAAGGAGAAAATGTCTTTGGATATGTGATGACTGGTACATAAAAGTAACATGAAATAAATCAACTCAAGGTATCTAAGTGTCACATCATATGTGTCAGAACAAAGACTTTAATGTGTCTTAAATAAACTAGTCGGTCTTATTTATTTATTTATTTTTTAACTCAATCTCTTAGGATTTAAATAATACTTCTAATAATTCAGCAAAATAGCTCAAAAGCTGCTTTATTTCATAGTTCAGTTGAAGTAGAAGTGCCAATTTAGAGTCAGCTTTTATTGTAGCCAGAAAACACATTCACACTATATTATTATAGTGTTATATTATATATATATATTATTTTATTGTATCTTAGCCTCACAAATTTTCTAGCCATATTCTAAAGAACTTAACTTGCTCTCTGGCAAATTATTTGAATCTTTGCAAAATAGTCCAAGGCTAGCATGAAGTGCATGACAGAAGAAAACCAAAATGTGTATTTCACTTTTTTTTTTTTAACAGGTGTAAAAGATCAGCAAACAGCAAACATGATATTAACATTATTTTTTTGTTATTATGGAACCAGAATTACCACAAGCAGATTAAAAATACCAAGATAAACTTGTTGATAATTTTCTGCCGAAGATACAAGTATCATGCACCTTAGAAGAAACTTTTCTCTGGGGTCAGAGACCCATAACATTTCTGAATAAGTCATGATCAAAAACATAAAAAAGGACTGTTCACTGTGGTCAGTACATGGTCTGTTATTGAAAATGACAAATGGTCTTTCATGTCTTCTTAACTTCTTTAGCTTTTACTTCACATTTGCTCTTGGGCTTTTCAGGTGTGAGTCCTTTCCATTACAGGATTTTTTTTTTTTTTTTTCTGGCTGACGAACAAGGAAAAGCATTGTAATACAGCACTGACCACCTACAGTAAGAGAGTGTTTAGCTTCAGGCTATGTCCTTAGGACACAGTGCAGCAAACCTCTGTAGACATTTGTCCATAAAACATTTAAACAGAGGATAGGTCCATCAGAAACTCTTCTGCAGATGTCCTGTTCCTGAAGATGAAAAGAAAAGGTGAGTAGGGAGTACAATGTGTGTGCGTATGTTGTGTGCATCTCTTAACACTCTGCTGTGTCAGAGATGTTTCACCTTGCACTAGGGACATACAAACACACACAACAAACACACATTAAACTAGACAGGTGAAGAAGGGAACTTTAGTATAGATCTTGCCACTTCCAATCATATTATACCTGACAGTAAGATGCATAAAGCCCAGTGTCAAGAGACAGTCCTTTACTCTGTAACAGCGGGAGGGTAAAGGACATGGCTTCACATGTCTACAGTCAGCCTCTGTTTTCTGATGTAGACAAATTACATCCTTGACAGATACTGTCTTCCACATAGAAAAGTCTTCCCTGACAATTGTAACAAATCAAACTACTCATATTTGTTTTGGAAAAAGAAATCTGTAAAGCATATTTGAAGCAAACAACCTACCAAATATATTATTAAACATAACCTCCCTATTTGCTCTCCTTTTCTTATATTTGTTTAGGCCTACTAACTCATTTGCAGGCTTAAATCATTGTGGATATGAAAACAAAAATTAACTGAGAAGCATTAACTAAAGAAAAACAATCACACACACACACAAATAAATAAATAAATAAAAAGAATTCAAATCCTGTTTTGGTTTAGGTTGAGTGACGTTGATCTGGTCTCGTGCTAGTCGCCCACATGACCCCTTAGTTGCTGACAGACGGCTGTAAGCAGAGTTGGCTGAATACTAAATAATTTATAAGCTGCACACCAGCCAACCACCCCCACCCTTGTACTCTAATTTGGCTTCATCAAAATCTTGTGTGTGTCTTTCTGTGTTAGTGAGTGCATACTGTACACACATCTGTGGCTTGAGTGTACATGTGTTTGCTTACTCTTGTTGGTATTTGTGCAAATGTATGTGTGTTTAATTGCAGTGACTTAGGTGAATGCTTGGAATGGTGAATGCAAGCACAATGGTCCACTGAACTTTTGATCTACTAAATAGTTAATGAGTGATTTGATTAGGACCAGGAGGCCCCTTATTGCTGCAGATGAGATCAGTGTCTGGGTCAAACAAGGAAGATGATAGGATGGTGTCTGACAGGTTTTAAAGTGGGACTCTCCAGTTGGTATGTTTTCTTTGTATAGTTGTGAACTATGCTCACCTGGATTTGGTTAATATGAAAAGTATAGTTAACTACAACTTCTGAAAAGCATCTAACCATTAATTTGTAGTATCATCTATACTTATACTACTGGTATCAACATGACAGAGTTAGAATATGCAGCACAGTATTCGAAAAGGATAGGTATGTTACTGATAGGCATGTCATTGTATTTTGCTACAGATAATCCTTGCCGCAGTTTTCACAAATACTACTGGGCAGTAATTGATTCGTTGTATGTACAAATACTAACTGAAATACTATTGATCCTTTTGGCTTATACGTTGTACAGGTGCACTAGGTATCAATTCACCTGTCCCTTTCCATTCTCTTTCACTATGACTATGTAATTGTCATGTCCACACACATACACTCATGCTATCTCACTTCAGATATATGCTAGGCTGAACAGCACCCACAACAACAAGTACTAATGTCACGGCGTCCTCCTCTTTGCTTCTTCCCCCCCTCCTCTCAATAATTTAGTTCAAGGTGTCAGACAAAGCTGCCCTGGCTCATACAACCCCTGTAAAAGACACCGCTGCTTGCTTCACTGACTTACATCTCCACCCCACCACTACCACCTTGTCTCAATTAAACATTTGTCTAAGTGTTTATGAGTGAATGAATGCAAACAAAGAAGTGATGGAAACAGGAATATGGCCTACCTGATTATACAAGGCAGATTAAAAAGTTCTCTGTACAAGTAGAAATACTTCTATGGAATGGATTTTACTTCAGAAGAATTAAGAATTATGAAAGACATGTAGTGAGGGTTCAGCATGCTGGACACCTGACATTTAATGGATTTAAGAATGATTTTTTTTTTCACTTTATAGCAAAGAGTGATTTTATTAGTATAACTGATCTCTTATCGAGTAGTTCTATAGTCTAAATTACATGATTATACTGGGTATCTTACACATGTCTACTTATCAGTTATCAGAATTTCTTTGGTCTCACTCCTGTACTTTTAGCAATCAATTCAGTTGTTATAGTAAGCACACTCAACTAAAACTACTGCTGAGTAGTTGCTGTAGTAGTGTCACCATGCTTTGACATTATTATTGTAACAGAGCAGAACTGCAGGTCAAATATTATGACACATTATCTGGACCAATCTACACAAAACAAAACTGAATATATCCAAAATTAAACATTGTATCCAAAATTCAACATTGTACTGGGAAATTGTGTGCACTCATAACTGGTAGACTGTAGACGAAGTTGCACAAGAAAGTCAAACTGACAGCTTAGGTAGTAATTTTACTCTCCGCTGTAAGCATAACAGCCTTGCTAAAGACCCAGAAATACTTTCAGATGACAGAGATGGAAAGAATATAATGTAGAGACATTGATTAAGAAAACATTCTATATAAATGACAATTGGGATGAGCACAAATATTACATTAGGCATTGCAATCCCTGCTATTAAGTTTCAGAGTGTGAAAGAATAAAAGTCCTGACTGATCTCTTCCCAAAATTGCAAGATTCCCAGATAGCTTTATTTGGTCAGGTGAAGTCCAAAAAAATCTGTCAGACTGGAATCATCAGTTATAGGTTTTAGCCCTACAGATGGTGTGGACCTAAAGATATTGGGATAGAGTGCCATAAAATATGTAACAGATAGCAAAGGTTCACTTTGTAATACCAGCCAGCTTTGGTGAGTCCCATTTCTTATAGTTGTAATTTGTCATTTGCTATATATTAAATAGATTGGATAGATGATATGATATCTGATTCAGCCATAAGATCTGCCATCTGTTTACTTTTCACTTAGTGTTATCATCAAGCCAAATTTTCACTTTTTTTATTGATTGCTTAATCAGAGAAAATTAGAGGAAAAAAATGACAACCATCACCTGCTAAACATGAAAATATTGAGAGTGAGGAACTATAACATGCTGACATTGCTTCAAAGCTAAAATCACTGGCTCTCTTCCACAGTGTGTCTTTTGTCCTCTCTCCCTCCCCTCACCTCAATTGGTCGCAGCAGATGGCTGCCCCTCCCTGAGCCTGGTTCTGCCAGAGGTTTCTTCCTGTTAAAAGGGAGTTTTTCCTTCCCAGTGTCGCCAAGTGCTTGCTTATAGGGGGTCGTCTGATTGTTGGGGTTTTCTCTCTATTATTGTAGGGTCTTTACCTTATAATATAAAGTGCCTTGAGGCAACTGTTAGTAAAAGTGAATTGAATCGAATTGAATTGAATTGAATTGGAAAATCACTGGGCCTCTATGAAGTACAGCTTCATAGAGTAATTAGTTGGGCTGTAGTCAAGTTAGAACAATTTGATTTTCAGCTATTCCATCTTCTGTGTGTTTCCAAGCAGTATAATTAATTACTTTACTGCAGCAATGTCTGGTTTTAGTGTTGCCCCTTTATACAGTCCAATAAAAATTAAATATGCCACACAGTTTAGCAGGAATAACACTCAGTTACCACTAATTATCTCCCTATTTCGCCTTCTTAGTTGCTGCCTTCACAATACCCTCCCCCTTAACTCCTAAACTACCCCTGTGTAGCTGGTGGGACATGGTGGATGCAGGGAGACACCACTGACAATGATGGATTTGACAAGAGGAAAGTGTTAATGATATTCCCGCTTTGATGGCTGGGGCTACTTCACACACATTTGCATTTCCATTCATCATCCTGGCATTTATCATTATGGGGTTGCTGCCAAATCTAATTACAGTCCTGGGCAAACGGGGGTGACACGCCTGATATGAGGGCCTCCAGCCCCTTACTCATCTTTATTTCTCTGTGTTTGTCACTTCCTATCATTCTCTCATTTTTACTTAATTTTTTTTTCATCTGACTTTCCATCTTTTTATTTGTTACTTTCTTCTCAATCTATATATATTTGCTTTTATATTGTACACTCCCCTCAATGTGTTAAAGTCAGGAGGGAAACATAGGAAAGTATTCAGGCAGGAAGTGTAGCACCAAACCCAATTAACTTCACTCTAAATTAAGTCATTTGAGGCCTCTTCATTAGAATTACTCAGAGAAGTGAGGCTAAGCATGGAGGGAAATAAATAAATGAGGGATGAGATTTGGTTTCATAACTCTGTTCCCGCATGCTTCCCTCCTCTCCCCCCTCCTCTCCTGTGGGGTGATTTAAGCAGTGATCCAAAGAGATCACATTAGGAGGTTGGTGATTATCCTCTCATAAGTTTATCAACACTAATTATTCATAACGAATCACTTGTTACAAAAAAGGTCTTTGCTTCATTTCCTTTAAACGCAAAATAGAAATTTTGTCTTTTTTTAAAGGTTGAATCTACTCCTTTTTTTTTAACTTTTCAAATGTTAAATGCTTCCTTTTCTCTGCCTTAAGCCTCCTCTCATCAAGTTCCTCATCAAAAGTTTGAAGCACAATATTGTTGATAGTTTTGTGTTCCAGGACAAAGCCCAGTACTGTGCTACCACAGGGGTGCTGCGGGGTCATGGTTGGACCTCCTATGAACCAGTATAACCATCCCTCTCTATTTATCATGTGCACAGCGTGATGTAGGCAAACATGAGAAGAGTCATCCTTCAATATTCAAGAGATGTTTACACACAGACACAAGCACACAACACAAAAACAGACTGTTAGCCAAACTGTTACCTTGAGGGTAGCTCAGACAAAACTGAGAGTCCTTCGAAAAACCTTCCATGAATGTCTGAGCTTTTGCATGGGCCAACTTTTTCAGATTTTTCTTTTTTTTTTTGGCTTTAAGGAACCATGGTGCAGCTCATTGACCAATATATGAAAATGACTGCATTCGGGTACTTAGGAACAAAAAGATAATTGTTTATCAAAAGACGTTAATTACAATTAGCTATTACCATTTTAAGGTTGAAGCCAATTGCATAAGGAATTAGGGAAAACAGGAATAGCAGAGGGGAAATGTATGTGCTTGTCTTGGATCAAGCATTACTACCAAATAAAAACAATCTAGGATTAAAGAAGTTAATAAATAAGGCACCAAATAAATTAATTAATAAATAATGTGTTGAAGTTGGATTGTAAAAATTAAAGTACTCTTCAAAAGATATACATTTATCCTTTAACTGTACATTCTTTTCTATTACAAAAGAATAAGACATGTAAAATATTTTTGTATGTTAAAGTTGTGACATCCATAAAACTGATTCTCACTCATTAGGGTTTTAAGTCAACCAAATATAAGATGCAAGCCATTTAATAAAAAATTCCTTAGATAATGAAATGAAGGGTGGATTAGGTGCTGAGGGTGGAGCAGGAGACCTTTAGTAAGCCAACCCATGCTGGACAAATTGCCAAAAGACCTACCGAGAAAGATAACGAGAGCATGAATCGAGGAAAAGCCCAGCGTGGAGGAAATGAAAGGTGCCCTGTACAGAGATAACCATCATGTCGACTTACACAGCAAATTACTGAGCTGGCTGTTATAACTGGCACTGGATGTTCCATCGTTAGATGTAACATGGTTGAGGGAGGAAAGGAACAAAAGTCAAGTTCTGAAAAACAACTTCAACTAAGTTGTTTCCTTTTGCTGTTTGGCCGTCATTGCAGACAGGGCTCTTTGATAAGAAGCTAGTAACCTGAACAGCAGATAAAACGATGTAAGACAAGGGCACACACTCATACACATGTATACACACACACACACACACACACACACATGCAAACACATACACACATACAGCTGCCATATGTTTCAGGAAGCCAGAGACCCTTCAAGATGAGAGGGGGCTCTGAATTATTGATCAGTGATTAGCAAATGCAATAGAAATGTTAGCCTTGATGTTGGCTGTGTGTGTGTGCCACCACTAACCTACTGTTTGTTCTGCCCTTGAAAAGTGCATATACCGATGCTATTATAAACATCAAAGTTCATGTAGTTATGTTGATTTTGTTTACTCAAGTGAACATTCAAATGCACATTTTATATTCTAACCTTTTATAATAATTACAGTTACAAATGTTTGTATGCGTGTGTGTGTGTGTGTGTGTGTGAGTGTGTCATTAGAAGCTACAAAGAGTGTCACCACTGTATTTGAAGGGGGATCTAATTCATTATTAAGTCAGGGACAAAACAGGCAGTATGGGAGGCGGGTAACAGTAGGTGATTGCCGGCCTGTATTGATTACTAGCAACACCAGGAGCCAAGTGTAGTGTGACGGGTTGAACAAAACCAGCCATACCAGCCACACACACACAAAGACACACACACACTAACAAACAGATCATGAGTGCAGAATAGCTATTGTCATTGCCTTTAGAGCATATTGTCCTGGCTGATGATGCTCTTTCACAGAGGTGACTCATTTGGCTGAGGAGGGTGGCAGGTTACCTCAGTCAGGAAGTTGACAGCTAGTTAATGTGGTGCAGTGTTTTTGTTTGTGGTCAGGTAACTAATTGATGTCTATTCTTACTGTTAGACAGAAAATATTTAATCGAAAAACAATGGACAAAATACTGCTTGGACCGAACAGGAAAACAGTGATGAAGCTCAAAGCTTGTCGTCTTGATGCTCTTAAGGTTAAATACTGTCCAAATATGACAATTTATGGAGAGTCACTGGTGTCCCATTTGTGTAACTCTTTCTGCCTGTGCAGAGAAAAGGATGATAGAAATTTATTGAATGTGCAGGCTATGGAGACGCACTTGCATGCAGTCCTCCAACAAGCTAGCAGCGCAATGTCTTTGGGGAATGGTGCTGTGCTTGGTTTGAATTCTAATTGGCAAAAGGTTGGCTTGAATTGGAAAGAGAACAACCACAGCACAGTAATAATAAAGATGCATGGAGAGAAACACAGACAGCTTTGACTATTTTTAACACTAAGTTAGTGTACAAAGAACTTTTCTGTACACTATGACTATGCATTTTTTTTTTTTTTTTTACAACAAGGGTAAAGCAAAAGGACAAACAGCTGCACAAACGTGAACAAGAAATGTCTATCTTCCTGATTCTGTCTCTGGCCACAAGTGGAAGCAGACAATTTTCAAGCTGACAGACTGGTAGACATGTTTCTGCAAAGCTCTGTGTGCTCTGTGACTTCATTCTTTCCCAAAATAGGAAAAAAAAAGTACAAAGTACAAAAGTTGAAGTTTGTGCCACATAAATTGGATTTTGTTAAAAAAACAAAAAATTAAAAAAAACTAGGAAGTGATTCTTACTGTGCATGCAGCAGGCATAAGGTATTATTTTAAGGCTAGTGCCAAAAAAGTTATTCAGTTATGTGACTGCTAAATCAATAGAAAGCTAATCACAAAAAAGTCACTTTATTGTTTACTTTTTTAAGCATAGCCAAAACTGTACTGAGTCTAAGTTTTAAAATATGCATATTTGTGGTAACCTTCTGTAATAGACTGAATATAATTTGATTCTGGATTTTTACTCAAGCAAATTTTATTATGAATTTTACACTTGCTTCTGAGAATAAATAAACGAATCAAGAAAATAAATAGCAGACTTATAGATTATGACATTTCCTCCAGTTTAGTAAAAATCCTGTACATTACACAACCCTCCAGTGATCACTTTTGGTTTGTCATTCACCACAACCAAAATTATACCCTAAACTGGATTATATGTGCCCCGATATCTGATAAGTGTGAAACTGTTTTATTGCATTTGTCTGCCTTTTCAGAAGATGTATTAGACATTAACAAAATCTGATCAGTGCGTTTAGAGCCAAATTGAATTATATGTGTGACTTGATAAGGGCTGACATATGTTTCAGTATCTCCCAGAGAGGGATACATTATTCTGTGGCCAGTATAAAAACATAATGAAATATAAATATCCATTAATCCTCACATTTCACTCACCAGACAGCCCAGCTCAAACTGTTAACATGATGTGATGCCTGTGTGTGTTTCACTTGAACAGAATACAGTTGTGTATGTTGTATGAGTCCTGTGCTTGCTCTGTTTCTGTGTCTGCTATCATAGCTGTGAGAGAGCAGTTCACACTGTGAAAGAGTCATCTTCATTATAATCTGCCAGAAGTAGTGGGAGCTTGGGAAAAGAACTGCCACAGCTAGGTAATCGAAAGCCGCTAGGCTGGGATGCAACAAGGGGCACTTTTGAGACATACCAGCACAACCCATATGGCATATTGGCTTGGCAAAACTGGCAAAACTCTCCTGTCTATATCCAAACAAATGTTGCAAACCCACATGACAATTGAGTTATTTTGTCAGACTGACAACTTGAGATTAACATTTGAGGGATTCTATGTATTTTTTCTCCTTTTTTGTATCTTTCTCATTTTACTGTGGATCATCAGTTCTTTGTTCTCCAGTGCTGGTAAATCTCAAGAAACAATGAAACAGTGAAATTTGCTTTAATGTCACAACATGCACATGATCTCAAATGTTATTTAAGTATGTAGTTTTCTGTAAGCAAACAGAAAAGAGGGAAAGAATTATATGAAACTTGATCACATTAGTTAAACTGACTCTCATTTGACCCCAGTGCATTAGCTGTAAACACTAGGGTAATACAAACCAAAATAAATATTAGCATAATGCTGGGGGCAAGAGAGTGTTTTTCCCATATAGTGATTAAAATATGAGACCACAACACAACACAATGTGAAGTCCCATGGCACGACTGCAGTTAGTGCAGAAAAGCTAATTTCATGATAAATTAAAAAATGATGTGGTTTTTCTCATGAGACATCACGCCATTGTATTTATTTCATAAAAAGGAGTAAAATTAGCCTCATCAAGTATATTATCTTAAACATAATTAATAAAACATTAATTTCTGGGGGAATTCTTTTATTGTATTATTGTCTTTCTTTTTGTTTGCTGTAGGTTCAGCTCTCTTAAGGCCCAATTTGCATATTCCACAAACACAAAAGAACAATAACTTAACATAATGTACAAGTGGATTCATGCTAAAGAGTCAGTTGAAGAGTCACACTGATCACCAGCATAAATATCACATCCAGTTTTAATAAAGTCTGGAGAAAATCAATGTCATTATTTTTTCTGCTGTTAGTTCTTAAGTGAGAAAGGAACCTTAAAATGTATTTCATTTATTTTATTTTATAGCTGCTGTTATACATGGTAAACAGAGTTACTGACTTTTTTTTTTCAAAACATCTATTCATTTTTCAACGAACAACAAGGCATCTTGTATTATTTAATTCCCCGCTGTTTTATGAATTATGTCTGCACTGCATTCTGAGCCAAACTTACTGTCTTTACCTACCAGGGTAGAAATGCAGTGAATAAAAATGGAGTCAATAGATCATGGGGGATACTTAACTGGAGACAGCAATGATTATGAGGTGCGGGGATGTGCCACAAACTTACTCGGGGCCAATATGTATTGCTTACGCTTATAATAAATGTTATCTTTCTGAGGAGAAAAAAAGCTGTCAACTTGATGAAAGACACAGATGAGCATCTATATGGCTGACCAACCATGCATAGATATGCACAAATGCAGTTTTCACTGAGGGAGCGATGGACGGGGAAAATGTGCTGCTATATCACCCCTCTCACTGAGCATGAATAATTGTTTTGGCTTGTTAATTCACTTAGTTGTGAGATAGAAAAGAACTAAACATGTGAAAAAAAATCAAATGTTCAAATAATAATAATATAAATAATTAAAGTCATTTTTTTTTTCTTTCTATTCCTTATCCTAAATTGCATCCTGGATTGGACAACTGTGTGATCTTGGATGGAGTAAATCAAGAGAATGTAGAAATCCATGGGCTAGTTTGTTCTGCCCTTTAGAAATACAAAAAGTTTAAAACTTTGATCTCAATTTGTTCCCTGTGTGGGGAGGTTTGCTCCCAATATAACCACGTCCAAGCCCTGCAATTCTATTCTGTTCTTTAAATGTTATATTGACAGTGCTTACAAAATGGCAAGACTGACTCTGCTTCTCCCTGGTCCATTATCTGCATCCAAATCTTAGCTAGGGGTGTTAGAAGCTGTACTATTTGTTTGTAATGAATATGTCTACTTTGCCTTGCGTATCAAATAGCAGTGTTAACATGACGTAGAGAAAACACGAGATGGTCTGGAAACTAAAACCTGTGTCAGAATATCACCGTTGTCCTTCTCTCTCCTCACCTGGCTTAAAGGATCATTCATGCAACCTCTCATGACTAATAGGAATTAGCCGTCCTCCGTGTCTCAAACATTACCGTGGAAAAAAGTAAAAAAAAAAAGAGGAACAGAGGCTTGATACTGCTGGATTAAATCATCCTGGACTTAATAGCATAAAAAAAAAAAATCAAATGTTTCAAAGGGAAACAGCCATTTCAGTAAAAAGGATTATTGGGGTATTGTTTTATACAAGCTACTAGACAGCAACAAAATCAAGCAGTGTTCAAGATCTTTTTTTTTTTAAACAAGTGTAAAATAAAGTTTATTTTACCCTTGGTTGATTTTTTAAGCAATAAAATTAAGCTTTTGCTTACAATTTTACAATGAATGTTAACAATAACAATAAGAGCTCCACTTTTTAGGTGATATTGTTGTTTTTTTTTTTTTTTAACCAAACACTAAT
>VUQS01005299.1:19207-32666 GCA_015108495.1 Heterochromis multidens
AATGATGATGGAAAAAATATGGAATGGCTGATAAGTAACTCATTATAGCCATCATTTATCATTTATTATGATCATAATTTTAAAGAATACATTGTTAATCAACACACGGTATATACACACTATATTACTATTTCACAGGGTATAATATGAGTACTCTTATCTGCCGGATAGCTAAGTTAAAAGCAGGAAAGGTTCTTGAGTCATTTTCTGCCATTCCCATCAAATTACTAAAAAAAAAGAAAATGTTTGGATAACCTTTATTAATTCACTGAATTTGGTGTTAATACTGACACAGTACTACATAAAATTTATTGTGAAGTAACCTGTGTGATAGACCCTTATGTTTGAATATGGCGATAATTTAATTACAGAAATCAATAAAAATGTTTTATGAAAACCAACCTGATAACCTAATATCAGAATGATGAAAAAGTTGTAAATGCTGGAAGAAGTTCAGCTATATCCACAAGTATTGTTCTAAGGGCTTCCTTGCCCCCTGAATATGCTACTGGCACTGTAACAAGGGAGTCCCTGTACTGTTGTCTGGTACCAGGCCCCAGGCCAGCCCTAGAGGATCCCTTCTTCCAACATCAAGAGATAAATACATTGTTCCCTGTTGTATTATTTCTGCCTGAACACAGAATAAATACAGACTGTACTCCAGTGATGACAGTAACTTTGAAAGAAAGTCAAAACTTAAAAGTTTAAATCTCATACAAAGCAAAGAATGGGGACTTTGAAGAGACAGATCAGACAATGTGTCACCATGTAATAGCATGTTGATGCATTAACATGTAAATGTTAATATATTAAACTAAAAACACCAGTCGATCAATATAGGTTTATGATAATGTTATGGATATAAAACAGCCATATAGCACGTAGAATTTTATATTTGACACTTGAAAGACTAACAAATGGACCACTTTAAATATTTCATAGATAATCAGTAAAATATTAATGAAGAAATTGTTAGTAAAGGTCTCTATATATCCCTCAAGATCTGTAAATACAAATTGTTGGTGGCAAATGTGATCCTCAAAACAAGTTAAAAATTCTTAGGGCACAGCATGTTTACAGTCCACACTGCAGTTTAAGAACAGCTTTTTAAAATTGTTTTCATAAAATGGATTTTATTTTTGAGAACCCCTCAGTAATACCAAAACAATTTATAGAGATTCAATTACAGTTATTAACCAGAAAAAAAAAAAAAAAAAAACTTTTCTAAAGCTTAATGATGTATTGATGCATCACCCAAATACAGTTTTATCTCAGTCTCTTTATATTTCTGTTCATTTTAGTCTAAAACCAGCTACTCCAATAATTTCTTTATCCAGATAACCTCAGGGAAGAGGATAACATGTCCCAGTGGAACCATGTTTCTTTGCTTTCTCCTTAATTTGAACTGAAAGGAAAATTGTGTTGTCTCTGTATTTGCACCCATCCTGCATTGTGAGTATTTGCATTTTGGTAACAACAAAGTCTGTTGGTGTCAGATCACTCATTGCTGGATATTGTTTGCCGATGTAATGAACATGCTTCTGAAGTTCTCAAATAAGAATCAAATTCCCATTCAGGGAGATTCTAATTTAACTCGTGGAGAACAATTGTATGCAGATTGTTAGGCTGCCCTTGTCAGACAGTTTGATTGTATACAGTTTCTAATGTGATATTTGATCATGGACCACAGGGAGGAAAAAAAATCTCCTTTGTTTTTATGTAAAGCTAAATTCATGAGCCGAAAAGCAAAGAGTAAATTCTAATTATTAAAAACATGTTTAGAAGATACAAAACCTCCTTTTTATGCTTCTACACTTAACTGATAAATATGATATTTTCTTAAAATACATATGTTTGCTGTTATGAGGGTTTGAATCCAGTCAGACAACAGTTTATCTTGTAGTTGGTTGAGAATAAAAAGATATAAACCCAAATTCCATATTTGAATTATTTGACCTTATAGTTACTTATTTTAACAGTAACTTACTTATTTTAGTTACTTGTTACGACAAAATGAATTGGAATATAGCGGGATTTGGAAATGAAAGGAATTCAATAAAATTTTGTGTGTTAGGGTTTTGGTTTTGTGGATTCACTTCCATATTGGAAGTATAGTGAAACCAACCGTATATAAGTAAAATAAAACAGAGATGCAGTAGAATGAAATGACTGACAGAAAAGGAGGAAAAGGATCTTTCATGAGGTGCCAATATCCTTTTTAAATAGGTATGCCTCCTTAGATATTTTAGAGAGGGTTCTGTTTTACTAAAGACAAAAGATAATGGTGTGTACATCATCTCTCTGTCTTTTTGCAACAATGCCTGTTTTTTCATGCTTTATTGAACACCTCTTACTCATTCACAGTCCAGGCTGAAAAAAAAAAAAATACATACGTGAATCTTTGTGCTAATGACCTATCCAAAAGCTTCTTGGAGTCAGGTGTTCCCGTTAAGGAGATGAGATTGGATGTGGGGTGTAGAGGTGCCCCTCCCTATAAATAAATCATACAAACCCAGATTACTGACATAGTTTGCACTTCTGAGTACAGACTGGTTGGTGTGAATCATACCTTGATCACAATAACTTCTATGAGACCTTAGAAGATTTTGCATTTTGCAGCTATACAAAGCATAACATGGTTATAAAATAATTTCTAAGACCTGTGGATCAAACTACAAGAAGATAAATGATGTACAAACGTTGTTACTCTTATTAGGAATTGTCATCCTGAAAGCATTACATCAAGAACACAAAGTTCAGTCTTGAAAGAAGAGTAAGGGTAACCAAAGGTTACAGCAAAACACCTGTAGAAATTTGTGTGTTAAGGAAAAGTGTTGCATGTGAATGATGTTAGTGAAACATCATTCACTAACAATGGAGCTCCAAGTAATAAAATAAAATAATAATAATTGACAAATACAAAAGTTGAACTTTTAGGCAGAAATGTGCAATGTTATGTTTGGAAGGAAAATGGTACATGCACATAAACACCAAAACCTCATCCAGCTGTGAACCTAATACTTTGTTGCCACTTCGTTACCTCCCCACACAGATGCCTTAACATCACTGATTGTATCAAGAAATTTTATAAGAGAAAGTCAGTGAAGCAGTGCATGATGTGAAGCTTAGGAGAAGCAGAGTAATGTAACACACAGCACAAGATTGTTCTACTAAATTCAAGTTTTTTTGTTTTTTTTTATTCAACACTGCAGGTGGCTCATTTTGTTTAAAACATAACATGTATAACCATTTGTGTGTTATTAGTTAAGTCCTATAACTTGTAAAGAACAGGCTACATTTTATGAGTAATAAGAGCAGAAATTCTGGTAATTCCAAAGCATTCACAAATGTTTCCTTGCAATTGTAGATTAGATAAATGTCCCAAGTGTGAATTGTTCTGTTGGACCAAGTTCATTTTGTAAAATTTCTGTATTACAGCTACAAAGACTCTAGTCTTGACTAGTTTCAGGCCTAAATTAAGTATTAAAGGTTAAAGACAATTGTTATGAATCCCTACATACGGATAGAGGGATCAACCTGTTTGGGTGTGTTTATGTGTGAGCATAAACTTCATACACAAGTGTATGTGTGTCAGAAGGTGCCCTGATTTCCAAATATTTAGATAAGGTCCCACTCAACTCATCACACAGGCTCTGTGAAATCAGAAATAGGATTAAGTTTCATGGACACTTTAAGATTTGTTACTCAGCTGTCATCGTATGCATCATTACAAAAGAGACCAAAAAACTTACCATCAAGTGTGACCAGACACCTTAAAATGAGTTTCTTCCCTCAACCTTTCTGTCAGGTACTGTAGCTCAACTCATCTGGCTGAATAATTTCAATTAAAGCCTTCCAAACATCTTGCTTGTGTGAGTGAGAAGTAAGTATAGTATTAATGTTTGCCTTTATTTTTGAGAAGAGTTATAAATCTGAATGTGTTAAGTTAAATTTAATTGATTTTCAAAAAGACTATCCTAATAGCAGCGGTGACATACCACTTATTTACATGCTTTATCTATTTAACATTTTAATAGAAATGCTTTGCACTGAAGAATTTATTTTCAGTTTGAATAATAACCTCAAATAACTAGCCTGAGTTTATTGCCTGGCTATATTTTTATCAATTCTTTCAGATGTACCAAAGGTTTCAAATAGTCTGTGGTTTCTTGAGCATACCTGTACTTTAACAAGCCTCTTTATCTCAATAATGGAGATAGTTCCCATGAAATCGGAAAGCATAAATAAAACAGAAGTCCCAAAGCAAGAGAAAAATATTACATTACTTATAACCCACAGTTTATAAGACCAATCTCTCCATTGATGTTCATGCTGTGATCTGTGCCTAAGACAAGAGTCTGCACTGTACATACCATAACAGTTCTTAATAAGTCTGTCTGAGTCAATACTGATAAAGACACTTTCTTTATATTCCCCTTTTTCCCATTTATTCCCTAAGCAGCCGTGAAGGAAAATGCTATAAACTCCAAGCAAACGCAGCAATTTCATTTTGAAGATGATAAATATTTCAGAAGCACCGAGAGCATATTTAAACTACATTCAAGATTTCCTCCGCTTGGGAGATGATGATCCTCCTCTCGCCTTTTAGAGATAATCAATGACTCCTGTTATCCCTCTCGCTACAGCCTTCTTTGAGTTTTGAATGGTAAAAATTAAATGTGTGTGTATGTGTGCCACGAATGCCCGAGATGTAACAAGCTGTGAACACCATTAATCTACATGTTCTGGAAATATAACCAATTGTCAGACAGGCACTCACAGACATTCCATCACCTATCCAATTGGCTTTTGCCGAGCTCTACAATTCATTTGCAATGTAATGCGCCCAGTAAAATGTAATTCTGGCTGCTACATTGATTGAGAAATAGCTTAATCTTTTCATAGACAAAGAGATGTATACCACTCAATTGGGTCCAGAAACATCATTTTCATTTGAATTATTGTTGCTCAGATGTGTGCAGCTCTTTTCACCTCTTCTTTTTTTATTTTTATTTTTTAATGTTTAGAAAATAAACTGTACATTATGAACATTTCAACAGTATGTGTTATTATAGTATATTGCAAATGAGCAAGATTAAACATAAAAAAATCAAAAATGATAAAATTCAAAGGACAGCTCATTCAGACAAACTGTCTGAATTTGAGATAAATCACTTGTTATTAGACTATGGGTAATAAATGTATCTATGCATGACCAGATGTGATAGACTGATTGGTCTGTTGTGTCTTTTCTTTTCTACTTGGAAAGACACATGAACAGATCTATGCTAAGATTATTGTATGACTGTCTATTAAAAAGAATATATGAATGGCATGGAGATCCACTCTTTGCTCATGGTTTCTCCATTTTCCTGCTCGTTTAATCTCTCCGTTCACTGCTGCTTTATTCACTCTCCCCTCTTCTTCCACATCCACCCCTCCTTTCTCTCTGTCACCCTGCCTTCAGTATGTGTGTATCATTAGCTCCTTTTCTCCATTATCTGCAGCCATCTAGTGTCGACTTTGTGCCCTAGAAATTATCCTGCCTCTCAGCCAGCTTTTATTTCTTCACAGTAAAGATAGTACAGTAGCACCCTGTTCGGTTCCATTTTGAAGCTCGTCTGGTTGTTAAAATGGGTTAATCCAAGAACAGTGAGCAGTTTTCACAATGAAGGCCGGGTGTTTGTTGACATGTAAAAATTTGCTTCACAGTAAGTTCTAGTAAGTTTTGAAAGGCTGCTAAAGTTCAAATATAGGAAACGATGCCATCAATGCTAAGCAGGAAGGAAAGCTATGAAAGTTATGAATTAGTTCAGAACAAAGCATTTGTGTGTGCATTACTCCATATGCACACTCGTACATATCTGTATATGTGTGTATGCATGTCTGGGTGAGAAAAGTCAGAAAGGACAAGAGCAAAAGCAGAAAATCAGTCGGACAAACTTGACAGACTGAGAGCACAACCTGACAGTGAACGCAAACATTACATTTACTGATATTGCTGTTCTCTCCCCGGCCGGGACAGACAGTCAGTAATAACAGTGAGCACCTGGGCAGCCTCCAGGCTCTACACCCCAGCCCCTGGGGCTCTTCACCTGGGACAGGAGGCCCTACGCAGCTTTCCTTCCTGCTCGAGAGCTGCCTGGAGCAAGCAGATTATCACTCATCGCCCAGAAGCGACATGAGGCCTGGAATTCTGTCAAATTCTTTTACATTAATCATCAGGACAGAGTGACAGTGAGGCAAGAATACAGATACATATCGTAAATGTAGCACAAAATCCTCACAGTGTCAAAAAGTCAACTTCCCCAGAAGTTACAGTGAAAATAAAGTAACCTTTACTATTCATCTTACACTTTTTCGTTTCCTTTGGTTTGCTCTATCAGTATGATTCTACAGAATGTGACTACAGAAAATTGAAAATACACATAACACTTTAACTGTGGTATGTAAAGCACACTAATATGCAGACATAAGATGAATATCCTTCAAGTAATATTGGCAACTGTCAATAAACTTTACTTTTAGTACTGTTGACATGAAGGGCTTTAATAGCAATAAAAGAAACAAACTGCATTGGTCGTTGTGGGCTTCACAATGATAAGTGTGGATGCTGAATAAAATGCATTACACCACTAAAACAGCAATAGAAGACATCATGTGTAGAAAGTACGTCATTCAAACAGTTTTTAAGTTGTATCCTTTCAAATTGTTGCAGATACCTGTGTGTTCTGCACATCCAATTCTTCTGCACTGACAGATTGTGATGCCTGTAGAAACAAACTGCTAACACACATGTGCCTCCAGCTTGTCCACTTTGCATATGCGCCATCTGCCCTATGCATTCCAGGTTACAAAGATTGGGAGGTGCAGAACCAGTGAAAGGGACACCAAAGCATTAGTAAGGGCATAACTTTTGGCTTATTCCACCATGCTCAAGAGTGACAATGATCAGCATACACTACACTTAACACGTAGTTAATGCTGTTCATTTCAACCCAAATTATTATCTCTTCTCTAGCCTTACCTAGTAGTTTTGTTACCTAACCAAGCAGGAATTGAAAAAAAGAAAAATATGGTAAGAAAAAAAATAGACTTATGTGAACTACTACATTAACAAACAACTTATTCTGTCATTTAGGTAAGTGGAATTTTTTGTAATGTCTCTGTTCCAGGAAGAGAATAAGGAAAAAAATCAAGTCAATCAACAATAATTGGATGACTCTATTAAAAAAAATTAACATAGCAGCAAGTCGCAGAGGCAGTCATCACCATAGTTTTTTATTCACTAATATCTTGCTGGTCAATATTTTGCCAAATATGGATAGAAGAAAATCTAAATGAACACATACTGTACATTTGGGTGTAACTCATGCACACAGAAAATTCACTACACCAACTTGTTTGCCCATATTGACATAAGGCATTCAGGACCAAATGAAAAACTAATTAAATGAAAACATATGCTAAGCTCGGCAGTGGATGGACTTCTACTGTACACACAGAGCTCTGTTAGACACTTGTAACCTAATTCTGTTATGTTTTAATTATCATACACACCTTTGGAGTCCACAAGAAGGTTAAGCAAATATGACGTAGTATATATACTTAAGCTTTAGGTGCACACAATTCAGCCCTAAATGCTCCTGTCTTTCTATTTAATTAAGTTAAGGTCCAGACTTGTGGTAAATATGAGCCTGGGTTGTTTATGAGGGAACTGGTAATTTGTGTTGTGGCCCCAAGGTTTAAGGTCACATAGAAGCCAAGCTCACTATATGATACATCATTAGCTACCTTTTTATCAGTGCTGTAAATGTCAAATTTGCTCAGAGGTTTTTTTTTTTTGTTGTTTTTGTTGTTGTTTTGGTTTGTTTTCTTCTTTTTGTACAACACAGTATAGGGAACTGTGTTGTTACTGAGCAAATGTCCTACATGGTCCTCTGTGAAAGTACAAATTCTAAATTTTATCAGAACTTGAATAAGCTTGTTATGAAGTCAAAAAGGCATAACATACAGTACATGTGTGATACATCATATGATCATATGAGCCCTGTCTTTTCTTCTATAGAATTCATATTTATGTAGCGGAAGAGTAGCACCACTGTATCAGGAACATAAAAAGGGATTATATTTAATCCTAGTCCAAGTTGTGCTCTGGTGAGCCCGCTGCAAAATTCCAAATGCAAAGGTACGGGCAAATTATTTTGCCTTTAACAATACAATAACATTGTTATTGTATTGAATAATTGATGATATGTCTGGCAAAGGCTGTTATGTGTTTACATGATGACCACACCCATTTTATGTTTGGATAACCTCCAAACCCTTTTACGGGGAAAAGGAAATGGTGGACCACCAACGTTTCATTGCATGATCTTATGGGTGAGGAATATCAAAGAGAGACAATGACGTTATTCAGCTCATTAGACTTTTATGAGCTGTATGATTCACTGGCAAACAATTTAGACAGTCATTTAAGGTATGAGGAAGTTTTGTACTGTGTCTGCGCCGGAAGAGAATGAGGAAAATAAAAAATAAAAAACAATTATTTTCAACCATAAAGATTGCATAGACAAGAGCCAATCAACCATGATGATTGGATGACTCTGTTAAATGAAACTGTTAAAATATTGCCAATTTGTAGGGCATGTCGAACAGAAACAGACTCATTCCAAGTGAATAAGTGTTTCTCTAATTTTACTACAACAAATATTTTAATTTTAATTTTAAAATTCATACCCCTGGGCACACTGACAGATGAGAAACTAGTCAGACATCAATTGCTAGCATATTCATTTTGGCACAGAGCTGAAATCAACCAAAGAAGAATTCAAATGATCATTTTTACCTGGCATCCAACAGATTTTTTTCTTTTTTTTAACACAGTTATCATTTAATCATATGGGTTAGGTGGTATGTAAGTTGGATAAAAGTTATTTCACCAGAACAACCACATACTGTAAGGCATTTTCCCCATCCCCTGAATGTCACTCATTGAAGCCCTTCTGAATTTGTTCTGCTGCCCAGAGCCAGCAGTCTAGTATAGATTTAGCTTCTGTTTATTTAGAAGGAGACACAAACACAATTGGGTTAGTCTACTGCCTTTCACACACCGAACGCATTGCAAAAAAATGACATGAAATTAAGAATTTTTCAGATGCAAATTTGTTGTGTAATGTACACACTCACTGAAAGCGCTGTGATTTTGCGAAAAATTCATCCTTAAAAAATGCACTACAGAAAAAATGGAGTCGACATCAAGCGATGATGAGCTGGTCCTGCTGTTTCTAAACAAGAAAAGGAAGAAACAGAGATTCTGGGTTCATATAATTCTTAAGAGGAGGCAGCAGCAAGGAGAATTTCATGGTTTGATCCAGAAGTTGAAGCTGTATCACAACCACTTTCGTACATATTTCAGGTTGTCAGTGGGGCAGTTTGAACTCTTGTTGGCAGATTTGGGACCACATCTGAGAAGGCAGAGAAATTATTTCAGAGAGATTGACCTGGAACAGCATCTAGCTGTGTGTCTGAGGTAAAATAGTTTTATTTAAGCTTGATCCGAAAAAAAAAAGTGTCGCAAAGTCATCCTGTTCATCGGTGTGAATGGCTACATTAAGAATAGGTGAGTCTGAAAAATATTTTTAATGCACAAAATATTTGCACAAATTTTACACATCCGGTGAGTAAAGGCCTTTAGACTAAAAAAAAAGTCCTGGTTAGGTACAGGTACAGGTATAGGTTAAAGAATTATTGTGGTTTGGGTTAAAATAGAGGATTAATGAACTTATGGTTAAGGTGAAGAAACAGTCATGATTAAAAGAAACTTTTTTTTTAAATTATTTATTTAAAAACATTAAATAGAAAGCATATCCTTATTGTCATGGATACTATGACAAACACACAGTTAAGATTATTGTGTGGTCATGACTATTAAAATTTACTTTTGAACATCGGTTTGAAATGGAAAATGAACAGCCTCCCACAATTGTCCAGTTTTGTTGTTACATCCCTTCACAACAACCTCCTGCCTAGGGCAGTATAAATGTGTTACATATCTCGCCTCACTTTTTCCTTTGCTGTCATAATCAGTGTTGGGGGTTGTTATTAAAAAAAAATATTACACATTACTCATTACTCTTCTTAAAAGTAATGCAAAACTTTTGCGTTACACCGTACCATGACCTAAAATGAATTGTCGCATAATTACTAGTTAACGATATAAACCTTAGGCTACAGCCCCACATGCTAACACAAACTCGTATTCTAAAGAGGACACACAAGATCTTTCTTTAAGTGTTTAATTTTGACCACAAAGCTGACAGCACAAAGAAAAGTTAAAAACCAGTCCAAAGAGACCACAAAGCAATCGCCACAGCGATTCTACTGTTGAAACATTTACAGGTAGAAATGGATGCTAGAAAGCTACAACCCGACTGCTCATCGCTGCTTTTGTCACCTGTGGAAGCTCAGGCCCTAGCTGCTGGGTTGGGGTCGGTATACACTCAGCATTAACATCACTCTGGGTTCTTCACTAGTTTTGTGTTAGCATGCTGGCTGTGCAGATGCTTGCAAAGTGCCAAACTTGTGTTAGCAGTTTAACGCAATAGTTTCTGTCCTGGATGCAAATTCCATTTTACCATGGCGCTCTTGTCCTTTCGTGCAATAAAAAATAAAGGTAATCTCCATACCACTACTCCTCAAAAGTTGTACAGTGCGCCACCATTTTCCTCATTCCTGCACACGGACTATTGTTAGCTGATTGCAGTGCAAGTACGCAGGAAGAAAAAGGCATGTTTGATGTTTTTTTTTCTTTCCATCTGCCCATAATGCAGATAAGAAACTTTGTGACAATAATAATAATAGCCTTCTTGTACTTACCTATACGATAATTGCTTATGGGATCACAAAAGAAAAGATGTTTTACATACCAGTTTCGTAGACTCAGTATTGTGTAATTACACAACCTATTATATAATGTGTCAGCATCAGGGATTTAAGCCGGTTTCTAAAGTATAATTATTACTAATAGCAATATCAAAATTACAAGTTGTCATTTCAGGCATACTGAAGAAAATTTCCTTAATTGATAGGATACCTCAGTATCCATTCCATGAAGTATTATTCCATGCTTTCAGCTTTCCTTACACTACAGAGCTCGTGTTTCCCCATCCCAAGCTAAAAGGGAGAGATAAATGTGATTTAAATTAATAGCTGAGACCAAATAACTCCTCGGCTGGTAAACGATGCATTCATCAGATACAGACAGCCAATATCCTGTGATTCATGGCACTCTTTACCACGTGAAGGGTGCCAACAAAAATTGTTATTACTTTTTAATAAAGTGTACCAGTCACTAATCCTCTCATTTATCAGTGGAAGGCAGTTGGTATGGAGGAAGTCAGTGTGAACCGGTGTGCCTGGCTGCTCTGATGAAGAGGAATGGGAACTGTAGAATGAAAGTATATTTAATGTAGAGGTGCTCCTTTACAATACAACCTGATGGAAGCATCAAAAGTCGGATAATGATTAGCAATCACTATTAATAAATACTTCCATAAAACAATCAGCATACGTGGGTTTTTTTGTTTGGTTTGTTTTTTTGTTACACTGGTGCTGTTTTTTATTGGCGCTACATGCCAAATAATAGTTGTCCCACGAAGCAATGTTACAGGTGCACTGACTTTACTAAAAGGATATTATAGTAATGCCACTGAAACATTTGAGGATGAAACATTTTGGTTTAAGTTACAGCTGAGCACCAACTCCCTTTTCATTGTATTATTGGGGTAAAAAAAATTTCTGTTCAGCAATATCCCACCTATCTATCTACCTAGCTTAGGGTTAGGGGTACTGGAGCCTATTGTAGTTAACAATGGATAAAAGGAATGGTACAGCTTGTAACTCTATTTAATCATTTTCATTTTGGTCCTTTTTTTTTTTCCTTTTACCTCATTGATGTACATCAGTTGCTCTTCTGTCTATTTTAGCATCAGGAGTAAAATCAGAACTGACTATGATACTGAAATATCTACTATATTTTTTTTTCCATGTAAAGCAATTAGTCACTCTTGTTTGTTGTTTTTTGTTGTTGTATTCAGGTGGCAAATCTTATTCAGGTGGCAAATCTGCCCAACCAGTGATTTTGATGTCAATCTGATCGCAGCTGTGCTACCAAAGACAACACAACAAACACTGCTTTTTGTTGTCACATTTTTAGGTTTTTCATCTTGCCATAGGGCTTCTTCACCAGCAGAGAGCAGACCATTGAAGATAAACAATGCTGGTGCCTCATTAGCTTCAAAGACTGATTATAATACTAGTTTGATTAATCAACTAGTAATGATTTTAGTAAATAATAATAGGAAAACTTGTCATATCAGTTATGACACATTCCAAACATGTCCCATATGTTAAAGTTCAACCTTAATTAGCTGCAAAATGAGTTTATACAAGGTGAATAGCAGTGGCTTGTGGTGTGCAGACTGGCAGGATCAGTGGTAGTCAGGAGCAGTGGGGTTGTGACTTGCTGCCCATTCAAAATACAGACTAACCATGTTGCCAGGCACCAGCCATGCCGGGGCATTTAAAGAGAAACTATTCTAGGCCACTGAAGAAATAGGATGTGTATTTTATAGTTTGTATTGCTTAAAAAAAAGTGACATCTTTTATTTTTATGTATTGTATATACATACATTCCCCACTCGCCCTTGCCAGGGTGGTCTTCATCCTTCAAGCTCGGTCCTCTACCAGAGGCCTGGGAGCTTGAGGGTCCTCCGCAGTATCTTTGCTGTTCTTAGGACTGTGCTCTTCTCGACAGAGATCTCATAGGTTGTTCCTGGGATCTGCTTGAGCCACTTACCCAGTTTGGGGGTCACTGCTCCAAGTGCTCCAGTTACCATGGGGACCATTGTTGCATTCACCCTCCACATCTTTTCTAGCTCTTCTCTCAGCCCTTGGTATTTCTCAAGCTTCTCATGTTCCTTCTTCCTGATGTTCCTATCACTTGGTATAGCTACATCTATCACTACAGCCTTCTTCCTCTGCTTGTCCACCACTACTATGTCCAGTTGGTTAGCCATCACCAGTTTGTCTGTCTGTATCTGGAAGTCCCACAGGATCTTAGCTTGGTCATTCTCGACTACCCTAGGTGGCGTATCCTACTTTGACCTTGGGACTTCCAGGCCATACTCAGCACAGATGTTCCTGTATACTATGCCAGCCACTTGGTTATGGTGTTTCATGTATGCCCTGCCTGCTAGCATCTTGCATCCTGCTGTTATGTGCTGGATTGTCTCAGGGGCATCTTTGCACAGGCAAGACCCCAGGTGCAGGGGTCTTGCCTGGTGTGGTAGACTCCAGCCTCTATCGATCTTATGCTTAGGGCTTGTTCCTGTGCTGCCATGATTAGTGCCTCTGTGCTGTCTTTCAGTCCAGCTATGTCCAGCGGATTTTTCGATAT
>VUQS01005306.1:15477-39213 GCA_015108495.1 Heterochromis multidens
CCCAATACTAGCGATGTGTACCTAATAAAGTGACCACAAGTGTAGACTTTTCAATTTGAACCATCAACAGCCATTTTTAGTTTTGTTAAAATTTTGAAAACATACTACTCATACCATTTTACATACCATTTTGTTATCTGTGTAGTACATCTACTACACAGATAACAAACTAGACTGGTCCCTGAATACAGACGAACTATACAAAAAGGGGCAGAGTCGCCTCTTTTTGTTAAGGAAACCAAGTCTCTTGACATCTGCAGTAAAATGCTGCAGATGTTCTATCAGTCTGTGGTGGCAAGTGGCTGTTTTATGCTACAGTCTGCTGGGGAGGCAGCATCAGAAACAAGGTTGCAAGGAGACTGGACAAACTATTGAGGAAAACTGGCTCTGTAATTGGAGCCAGACTGGACACGCTGGGGGAGGTGGTGGAAAGATGTTAAAGACGTTAGAAGCCATCCTGAACAACTCTTTATGGAACAAAAAAACATCAGTACTGGAAGACTCCTCTATCTCTGTTTTACAACCGAGAGATACAGAAAATCAATTGCACCCACAGCCATCAGGCTTTACAATTCTCATACAAATAACAGATGAGCAATGTCAGACATTTGAATTTCCCTTTGGGATCAATAAAGTTATTCTTATTCTTATTCCTCCTCAGTCCATCTTTTTTATATCAGTCCACCAAAATGTTATAAGCCTAACACAAACACACTGTGCTATGTCAGTAAAGCTGCTGATGGTTGTATACAAATTTAACCCCTTGACAATTCAAATTGTTGTTAGCTTACTAATTATTCTATTTCCCTGTGTATGTTGCATATATTTAGACTTGATTCCCTATGTGCATAAAGGGTGAAAACAAAAAATAGTTTTCATTACTTGGAATAAACATTTCATGCAACACCCGCTTCTCATATCATTGTTGAGCCTGGAAGAAGAAATTATTATTATAATGAAGATACAAATATAGAAAGTATCAGTGTGTGCTGCGCTGAGAACACATGCCTTTTTCTGTGTGTGTGTGTGTGTGTGTGTGTGTGTGTGTGTGTGTGTGTGTGCGTGTGTGTGTATGTGTGTATGTGCGCACTTGTGTGTTACATTAGAGATAGCAGGGTGTCATGCTGTGTCACACCCCATGATTAGTGGCATCAACCGCCAGAGAGGCCCCACTCTTTTTCACTCTGACAGCCAACGGCCTACTGTATAATTAACATCTCTTTTGTCTCTCTTTCTGTCACTCTCTCTTTTTTTTCGAGAGCTAGGTGTTTGAGCAGTCACAGGAATTTTCCAGTTTTGTTTACCTCTTCTGATCTGGCAACTTTCTAAATTTTTGTTGTGACTTTGAAACAAGGCAGTTTGAAGAAACGTGTCTGTGATTCTTTGTGATTACCAGCATCACAGGCCTGACCTAACCTCCTGTACTCACTAAGTCTGGTATGTGATTGTAAATGTCTAATAGACAAAAAGAGTCTGGCACCTCAAATGAACTTTATCTAGGGAGAATGAAATCATATCCTCAGGTTTTAAGAGCCCAAATAGTCAGTCCTTATCTAAAATTAAATCTGAATGTGCCACCTGTCCTGGCTATTTAAGGACGAGTAAATAACATAAGTTAGGCTGTCCTGTAAAGCTGTACTTTCTTCATGAGTGCATTATAAAAAAGTACCCTTCAAACATCAAATTAATGAAGATTCTAAGGAAAAAAAAGTTGTCGATAAAAGAAAGCAGTCATGTTATGTACGGGTAAAGAGGAAAGTTTGATAAGAAAAAAGTAAGAATTCAAACATAGGGGCAGGGAGAAAGGAAAGTACAGGGAGAATATCTTGTTCCAGCCTGGAGAGTCATTGAAAGTGAATGCTGGCTAATTGTGTCCAGGTGCAGATTCCCCACACTTTCTATCCCTCATTAGAGAACTGTTGATGAGCGGCAGCTGAATCATACCTACACAAGTGGACACACACACGCATACTCACACTAATAAGCATATTCACAGATTTTCTAATAGGGATAGTTGATTAGCAGCGGGGCTATTCGCCAAGAGACCAAGACAAACACAGATGTGGACACACAAACACAGGCTCACAAAATAGTTCAGTCTTGTCAATGAATGTGTCTGAAAAGTCACTCAAAATAAGAGAATATTTACACAAGCACCAAAATGCCTGTGGTCACTTTTTTTAAGAAATACTCCATCCTGAAAATTGCCACAAAACTGAAGATTTAATGTCACAGGGTGGACAGCTTTCTTCAAAGAACAGTGCAAGCTGGTTGGAAATAAACAAAAAGAAGTGGTGCACAAGTGAGCAAGAGGACAAAGTCTCTAGTTTGAGAAACAGATGCTTCAAAGATCCTCAGGTACCTGTAACAGCCAGATGTTCTGGTTTGTTAAGGGAATAGTAGGCCTACAAATTATTGTTGTTTGAAAACTTTAGACTATTTTCCATGTATCCTTCAATCCATTATCTTACATTTATCTGAAGTCGAATCGTGATGGCAGCAGGTTAAGCAGGATATTCCAGATGTCATTCTTCCCAGCAACACTTTCCAGTTCCTTCCGGGGGAAGATGCTCCCAGGCCAGAAAATATATAATCTCTCCAGCAGGTTCTGAGACTACCCCAGGATCTCCTAATTGAGCGTACCCGGAAAACCTTCAAAGAGAGGTGCCCAGGAGGAATTCTAACCAGATGAACCAGGTAGCATAGATGGCCAATAACACCATCACTGTTAAACCAGGCCCCAACCAATCCAGTATGGAAAACTCACTCTTCATGATCCATACCTGATTTGGCAGGCATGGATCATAAAGAGATTTTAAGCTGGATACCCTTCCTGATGCAACCTCAAGTAAGCTTATCGTTGTCAGCAGGATTCAAAACTGCGTGGGGAGACCCCAGTGGATATCTGGTCCATTGCCTTAACCACCCAGCCACAACAACACTATAAAGCGACAACTAATGAAGATAATGGTAATGTTAAAAAAATCAAATTACACAAATGTGTAATGTCTCTTATTGTATAGATTTTGTAGAGTTGAAGATACAGATCCTCCCACTTTCCTTCACTCTTACTTTAAGCAAAAAGAGATACACAGTAATGCTATTAATAATTCAACTGCCGTGAGACTGGGATGAATAAATATAGTAAAAAGTATAAGTACACTAAATGTAGTAAAAAAAAAAAAGATCATTATGACTATGAAATGTCGAAATTATTACCTCTTCCATTTGTCAAAAATTATTTTTGGAATGTAGTTAAAAATGCAAAGGTGGAGTTGTGATGAGCATATGCCCTAAAAATAATTTTACACTGGATAGCTACAATGTCTGTAAAGGCATTAACATTTGAATAACCACCATTTGAACTCTTAGTAGATGCTACCTGTTCTCCTGTGAATGGTAGTGATGTGAGCCCAGGTGCTAACGCTGATGAGAAAATTTTTTATTCAGTCATAACTTTAGTTGCTTTTAGTTAATTTGAAAACATTGCTTATGTGTGTCATGGTGATGCTTGTCACAGTGATGCTGTTTGTGTTTTGTTTTTTAAATCAGGTTTTATTCTAGTGTCTTCTCCTGGCATGTGAGCCATGTTTTTCCAAATAGAAAAAGAAAGGAAATCAATAGCGGTGAAGACGATGCTGTCAGCTCATGTTGGAGGGACGGCGTAAAGTCTCACAGCCATCAGGGAGGCAAAGCTTGTTCCTCTTTGAAACAGCTTGAATAAACTGACTCTGTCTCTAATAAAAGGGCACCATCACATGCAGCTTCATGGCTGTTGACTCTTCCTCATTATCTTTACCTTTCACGTCACTTGTAATTCACCTGTTTCTCTTTTTGCCCCCTCTCAGACCTGTCCATTGTTTCTTCATGTGTGCTGTTTTTACACCCACAAGCAGCTGCAGGCAGTGACTGCACACATTTCTGTGTGGGAGTTCTCTCTCTCTGCTTATATGCATGAGTAAAGACAGACATAGACATGGGTGCACATAAGCAAGCACACACGCACTCCACCCACAGAGATGCTGCAAGACTGAAGCCCTGTTATAGCATGTAGCACCTCTCGTCTCTCATCCATCTAGCCCTCCGGCCATTTCTTTCATTTGGGTGACTGGCACTCACAGCAGGACGAAATCTGAAGAAAACATCTAATGACACGCTGACAATACAAAGAAATTGCCCTGGGGCAGTCTTAGTGTTCCCTTGATTAACACAAATATATAGAGTATATAGACACGCATGTTTTCTTTTTCTCATTGCTATCACACATGCAATATTTTTATCCTGTTTTTACTCTTTTTCTGATTAATCCTTCCAGCCCTTACCTAGGTACACTTTATTTTATTTTGTATTCGAAGGAAATCAGCGGCTGCACAGATTTGGCAGACCATTATCCACAAGCCTACCTGAGATAATGTCTCTAAGTCAAAAACTTTGCCAGTAATTGATTGATTGATCATTACATTTTCCAATGTCTTCCATGGCCACCAAAGTGGTGAATGTTTTTATATCTTTCATGGAGGAAGACAGATTAAGCAAAGAGGATGGCACATTAAGTAAGGCAGTAGGGAGATTAGGAGTAAGATTCTTGCTGCATACCTTATATAGTATATAGTATCAACAATCTCAGTCCAATGTTTGTTTAAGGAAGGAGAAAAAAATACATGCACATAATTTGCTGGGGTTCATGGCATCGTCAACAGGACTGAGACATCTCCTCAAGTATTATTCCAAGTTGAGTTTTGGTGTAATGAGCACAATACAATCTTGAAGATATCCAAAAAGCTGCCCTTAGGAAAATAGTTTTTTGGATGTAAATCTATCACAGTTCTTAACCTTAATTTAACCCAACCAGAAAACTTACTGACAGCTAAAGAGGAAAAATTATTTGACAAGTAGTGTCCAACCTGACCCCAAATTTTAAGACAGGATGCAAAAAACTAAATTTTCCATAAAAGCAGAGATTGAGGAAAGAAGAGAAGTGCATTAAGGCCTGTAATGTTACCAAAGGGGCAGGATATGCCTCAATAGTCACACAGTTTGGGGGTAGTTTTATTACACTGGAATCAATAATGCTTTTGAGCAAGGCCATGCCACATAAATATCTAAAGGTGCAGTCTTTTGTTTTTTGGGGTTATTTAATAGAAAAAAAGAATATTGTACTCATAAATATACATTGATTAGTATGTTATTATTTCTTCCAATAAACTGATGCATTCTCATAACCTTAGAATTAATTGATTAAAAATATGTATAAGTGGGCGCTGGTTTGTGGAAGCTGCTATGTTGTCCTGCAATCTTGAATACAGTGGGATGGACATTGGCGTTCAGCGTAATTGTGTTTTATGTATATGGCTAGAGACCGGCCACATACTTAGTACGCCAAAGGAGGAAAAGAGAACTCATATGCATTCACGTGCTGTGGAGGAAATTTTTAATTTGTCTACACCTTCAGACTTAAGATATGAAGGATTATACCTATGTTTTATCATCTGAGAAGGGGTCTTCTTCACCAAAGAAGCAAAACCTTGAAGGAAAGAGACAACGCGACCAGCATCTGGATAGAATGTCATCCTCTGCCTCCTCACCTCAAGCCTCATCTCCTGAACTGAACTGAAGTCAGAGCTTTAGCACACGAAAACGTGCATAAACATGCTCATTTATTGCAGATATTGTTGTAGTTACTTATTGTCAGCAGATTAGACATGCGACACACACACGTACATTATGCTGAAGAAAATCTGAACCAGCAGTTTTAAATGATAAATCATACAGTGGGTATTCTTTGGCAGACTCATTGATAGCAATAATTTCACTCTTATTGAGATTCAAGTCATATCTAGAAATCTTACAGAGAGATGCAGCAGATTCAGGGGAAGAGATGAGCTGGAGATAAGAAGGGTCAAAAAGACTGCAAAAAAACTGCACTATTTCAGATAATGTCAAAGAAAAAGATGGGTGTTACGTGAAAGTACGTAAAAGTATGTTGTTAGCCTTAACAAAGGCTAATTATTTCTTGGAATAAAGTAGTTTATAAGTTTATAAGAGCTGTAAATCATGTTAAATACTCGCCTGCGATTAAAAAAAAGGGGGATAAAAAGGAGTGCCTGCTATGAATAAACCCTGTTTGATCCAAGGACATAACAGATAGAAGGATGGTTTCAGGACTTTTGGCCAATAGCTTCAACAATAATTTAAAATCAACATTTGAGAGGCTTGTGGAATGATATGAACCACACAGCAGGGGATCTTTGCATTTCTTCAAAAGCAAAGAAATGGATGCCTTGGCCAAAATTATAGGTTTGAATAAATCCATCTACCAATAGCAGACTTGTTTTTCTGAAAGGTGCCAAACTTTTTACACTTTGTAGAGATCAATCTGCAGCCTGAAGTTCTGCAGCTGTGATTGGATGCTTTAATTTCCTACCAGCATTTTGCTCAGTAGTAACACTATTGTTGACTCTGTTTTAATAAAGAAAGATTCTCCATCTCAATTGTATTGAAAGAACATTCAGATCAGTAAAGTAAAATGCTTTTATTTCTAATGTTTAATGGTCTGCACTAGCTAGGTTCTACAGAAGGTTTTACAGTGTAACATTACAGTGCATCCGGAAAGTATTCACAGCGCTTCACTTGTTCCATATTTTGTCATGTTACAGTCTTATTCCAAAATGGATTAAATTCATTTTTCACCTCTAAATTCTACACACAATACCCCATACCCTGTGGTAAATTCAATTGACTGGACATGATTTGGAAGGTCCCATAGTTAACAGTGCATGTCAGAGCACAAAGCAAGCCATGAGCTCCAGCGTTGCTCTGTGGAGAGAGGAGAACCTTTCAGAAGGACAACCATTTCTTCAGCACTCCACCAATCAGGCCTGTATGGTAGAGTGGCCAGACAGAAGCCACTCCTCAGTAAAAAGGACATGACAGCCCACCTGGAGTTTGCCAAAAGGCACCTGAAGGACTCTCAGACCATGAGAAACAAAATTCTCTTGTCTGATGAAACAAAGATTGAACTGGAGGAAACCAGTCACCTGGACAATACCATCCCTACAGTGAAGCATGGTAGCTTGTAGCATCATACTCAAAAAGACTTGAGGCTGTAATTGCTGCGAAAGGTGCTTTAACAAAGTATTAAGCAAAGGTCGTGAATACTTATGTACATGTTATATTTTTGTTTTTTATTTTTAATAAATTTGTAAGAATTTCAAGCAAACGTTTTTCACTTTGTCATTATGGGGTATTGTGTGTAGAATTTTGAGGTGAAAATGAATTTAATCCATTTTGGAATAAGGCTGTAACATGACAAAATGTGGAACAGGGAAGTGCTATGAATACTTTTCAGATGCACTATATGCTGTGCTTGGTCCCCTAGAATCCGCTAGTCCCCTAGAAAAAGCAGACTGCGGCACAGGGAGGAGATAGGGATCAGGCTAGCACCTGTGAATGACAACAACCAGGCACCTGAGCTACGGATTGTGAGCTAACCGACATACAAACAATTGACAACAAGATGTTTTATCGCTTGGCAATATTTTTTTGACCTAGAGTGAACAAGATCTTGATGTTGTGTTTTGACATCATAGCATTATACCTATTTCATAGGGATATGTGCTTGGAATGCCGAGACCCCAAGCAAGGGGCAGTTGGTAATGTTTGGTACCAGAAAGTTTCAAAGGGATGTTGAAGAAGTAGACCTTGAGCCAGGAGTATGTGCGAAAAAGGTGGCATTTATTAAAAAAAATCTTAATGAAACAAAGGCAAAAGCCCTGGGGAATTCAACCAAATAAAAGGAAACTAAAATTAAACTAATAAAAATGCATCCTCAGAGGAAACTGCCACCTCCTCTCTCCCTACTACTCCCTATGCTTTCCCAGCCTTACCTGTATGGACCCTATCACTTACAAAGGTAAGGAAGGGGTGATCAAAGCATAATACTCAAAATATAAATAAGCACAAGGCTAATGATAATCCTTGTTTCTGCTATTTAAAAAATAATAATCTATAATATATTAACTGTGCATCCTTTTGTTCAACAAAAGTCAGTGACTGCAGAAAAGGGGCAGCCCTGGGTTAACTTAGCAAGTCAATAAGTTTCATATGACCGTGTGACCAGTGTTAGGATAAGTGAATCTGGATAATAGAGAGATACCCTGCGTATGCTGAACTTGCTTTGTATTACAGGGCCCAGGTCAAAGATATATCCAAGATCCTGTATTGCAAATCACCTTTTTTCCTCCAAAGCTTTTGGAGCAGATGTTACCTCTTTCTTAACACCTTTCATATAATATAGAAACACACATGGTGATGATTTTGGCTCACATGTTATTCCAGTACTCCACAGGGTAGCTTGGTTAGCATCCATCTCCTCTAGTGTGACCGAATTTAGCAGACGCTTAACTTCGAAAAGATTGTAGAGGATGTAATGACCAGATTTAAGGCAACGATATATGTAGTCTTACATATTTAAGTTGTGTTAACTTAAGGTGTGCAAACTTATTTTTAATAAAACTGCAAGAAAGAAAGAAATACTTCAAGTTAAAGAATAAAGTCAAAATTTTAGACCCAGGACAACAACAACAAAAAAAAAGTAATTTTCTGATGACAATATATGGGCAGACAAATACGCTGGCCTGAGGGAGGACACTGTTAAATATTACTTAAGCACTTCAGTGGTCAGTACACACATCAAGGCTCACAGTCTGAAGCTCCACTTATCCCATTAGCCCTTGATTTATGACTGGTAATGTGGCTATATTGCTCTGCAAATGAAAACGTATGAGGTTATGATGAGTTATTATCCAGTTGGAGTTTTATTGGTCCTCTCACATCTCTGTGGTGTTGAGGGTCACTCAGGGACTGGCTGCAAGGGACAGTCAATCACAAGACAGAGCCTGTTAGTCTGATGCTCTTAAGATTAACTGCCCCTGTTTGAGTCGTGTGCTCTCTCATTGTTGTGGGAACAGAAAAGTTGCTCTGCCGCCAGCCCTGCTGAAGTTAGGGGGAAGCTGGCACCCTGAACCTCACTTCTCATACTGCGTTTCCCAACTGTCCATCTTTAACGGACAAAGGCAGACGCTGGCCTTGTGGGGAAGATGGATGGAGGTAGTAAACAGGCACTGGAGACAGAAGGAACAGGAGTGCAAGGGGAGGGAGTGAGGGAGAGATGTATGGCAGCACACATCGCCTCAGACAGAATGACAGATGATAGGATTATGGAGCATGGCTACTTTCCACAGTGATCAAAGTTAGGTGGCCTCCCTTTACAACCTAGGTATACTCCAAGCCAATCACTTTGGTGGATAGGGTCAAAAACAGAGAAGCAGGAAATAACCCTCCATTTCAATGTAACATTTCACTCCATAGTCCAAAATTCCCTACTTTGGAATAATGGATTGCTGTTTCCATTATTTGCAAAAGAACTGTTCTCCTGACATAGGAGGCGTTTTTCATTCTAACAGTCAGTGCATGGTGTAGCTGCTTCGAGCTGCAAGTGGGCAGTCTCTTTCTCTTCTCATTCTCAGTGTCAAAGTTCACTTGAAAGACACTCTCATAAACACTGCTAACTCTAAGTTACAGCCTCCCCCCTTCCTCCAGGCCCAATGCATATTTAGTAGGCACACAAATCAAATTTACCATAACAGCCGCATTATCTAAAAAGCATTACTGTGGTAATGGCAAATTTCTTCTGATTCACTTATTTGAATAACTCTGTCCATATAAAGCAACTGGAGGGAGCATGCATGTATGCACATACAGCCCACACATGCGAGTGCGTGTGCAGGTGAGCACACATCGGCGTGTGAAGCAGGTGGGATTGTAATTTCGGTAAACACATGGTGTGAAGTAAAACCCGAATAATGGATTCAGCCACGGTAAGAGTAATCAGTGAACCCTGAGCTCAGCCTATTGAAGTTTAATAACATTCTGAATGTCAGAACACATGACAGCAGAGAAACATAATCCCCTCTCCCAGTAGAGAGAAGCCTAAACTAACTCTACCTCTTTCTCTCTCTCTCTCTCTCTCGCTCTCTCTCTCTCTATCCCCTTCCCTCCTCTCTCTCTCTCTCTCTCTTTCAGTCACAGATTGTACACACACACACCAATGCTGGTAAAGCCTTTCAGATTAGCTGGTGTGATTTAAACAGCATTTAAAGAGAAGTAAATAAGGGAGAGTTCCAGTTCAACAGAGTTCACATATCCCCGTCCCCGCAGGGTTCTGTCACCTTATCACACTCAGGTTCTCGCTGTTTGATCATTAGAATTAAAGTTACACAGTGCCCCTCATGGCATCTTTTGTGTTTCAGCTCGTGTGACCGATTCTGTTTGCGGGGCTTTTCTACTGTGAAATCACCACTTGTTGATACAGTAACTGACACTTTGAAATACTTCTCAGATTTTCATTAAGATCTTAAGTTAAGCCGAAAGAAGAAGGCTTTCGGCTTATCAGCTGGCCAGAAACACAACGCCCGATGAATGATAATGCTGCTCTGTCTGCTGAATGTGTAAATAAGCACCTATTTTCTTTAGTGTGCTTGACAAGTCTATAAGATAATAATGTGTTGCATTTACTCTTGATGCATGCTCAATAATCCAGGTAAAAGAATCCCAAAAAGTTGAATCTGTTTATCTGGACGTGGCGTTTTTTTAGTGGGAGAAACGTTTCGTTTACCAACTGGTAACTTCTTCAGGGGTGTTGCATTTACATTTCCGCTGGCCCAAGTGGCCAAAAAAAAAACCCAAATCACTTAATGCAAGGGTGTCACCGTGTTCAGCAAGTGGATGTACATATACAAAATGTCGCATTAACATACAGCAATTTTAGAAAACCTAAATCAAAAGTTTTATGATATTTACCCCACACACACGGCTGGTTTCTTTAATAGAGCTCAGTGCCTGTAGTTCATTGTTGATGTTAAATAGGGAGCATGCAAATAAAGTTTACATGGGAAGAAAGGGATTGTGAAATCACAATGGCTAATGATGTTGCTTGTATCTGAATGCCTCATTATCATTCATTAGCATGAATTCAGTATTTGAATGCCTCTTTATCTCTCTCCATTGCTCGCTCTCCCTCCCTCCATCTATCTCTGCCTGTGCCCTCTCACTCTCTCACATCTATCACATCTTCTCTCCACACAGCCCCCATCTTCACATTTTCTCACTGTCCCTCTCTAATCTGTAAAACCGCACATTTGGCTCGGTACAGAGAGCGATGAGAGGAAATGTCACATTCCAGCGCAAGCAGCGGACCATCACACTGGAATGTCAATTGGCCAAGTGGTGTTGGAGGTGGAGGGTGGGGGGTGGGGGGGCAGCGGGATGAATGGGTGGAGGAGTGAAGGATGACAGGAGCATCCCCGTTCCATTGTGCGTTTTTTAAAGACATGGCGGTTTTTTAATGATTATTCTAATCCCACCGAGGACCTCTCAGCCAGAATTGGGTGCCTTATCTGCCCTCCACAGTCATTCTCTCATTAAAACACAATCACAGGCCACCAACTCTAATAAACCTTCAACTTCCTCTTTGAAAGAAGGAAAGGGTGGGTAGGGGGGTTGGAAATGCAGATTACAGTAGGTCTGTCTGCCAGTGCCTCTGTATGTGACACGAGGAACAGGAATCCTGCTCCTAATCTCTTCTTGTGCAAAAAGGCTATTAAAAAAAAATCATTGGATTTGACCACTTTTTTAATATCCACAATGAAAAAGGTCACTCTTTAATAAAGACTATGGGGATTATAGAGTGCCAAGTGGGATTTGGCCTGTGTGTACATTGATTGTTTTTGATTGCCTTAGAGACGGACTTGGTACACACTTTTTCAAGTCACTGCTCTTGGAGTTGTCCAAAGTTAAAATCAAGCCAAACACTTCAAGGCATTGATGCTGCAGCCCACAATCCATTTTGACTACCATATCCCCCTCTCTCTCTCTCTCCCTCTCTCTTTCTCTCTCTGTGACAAACACACATATACACAAACACACACTCCAGACAGGGTTTTAAACCCTCTTTAATCATCAGCTCAAGTGTATATATCAACCTCTGCAGCTTGGCTTTAATTCAAACATGATGCAGTGAAGTGGGCCAGTTTGTCAGCTGCTTAACAGCTTCAACATTTAAGTATATGTGTGTGTAGGACTGGATGATAAATCAAATTTACTGACAATAAGAATCTCTAACAGATCTACATGTACTTTTACAGTTTTCAGTAAAAGTAAAGTCCAGACAGGAAGCCTATGGTTTTATGTTTTTTTGTTTGCTTTAACTGGTAATATACCAAATGTTTCAAATACACAAAAGTAAGTCTGGAAACAGTTTACTCTATAACAAATTAGCAGGGCTGATTTTTTTTTTTTTTTTGTTAATAAAGCCACGATCCGCAAAGTAGCTGAGAGTTGTTTTAAAATGTAGTGAATTAAAAATTTAAAAGATTGAGAACGACAAGGTTGAATTTTCAAATTTATTTTATTTTATGCACTTCCAAATTTTCCTTAATTACTTTCCCTCAATATGAATCAAGCTAGGTTTTAGTAATTAGTATGGAATTACTAAGTAATTAGTAAGGGAAATTTACAAATTAAAAAAAATTAAATCAGCTTGTCTGTGTTCTCTTGTGGACAATCTACATTAAGGCAACACAGCAATTACCATACAATGACACGTTTGTGCTACAATTTGTCTTAAAAGCTGGCATTCATGTGCACATACATAGTAAATGTGCAACGTGCTAATATGAGTATATCCTATGTATTGGTCTAGCTCTATAAACTGCTAAAGTTTCAGGGACTTTAGATATTTGGATTTATCACCATCATGGAGGGTGATGTTACCTGGCAAACAAAGGCTAATTCATGGCACTATTTTGAAACGCAACCTCATTTTATCTTTAGTGCACCCTGTTGTAATTACAACATTGCATTGATGTGATCCCTAGAAAAATGAGGCACATCAAAGCACAGAAAAACTTTTGCTTACACTAGCATCTCCTTGTAAAGGACTGCTGCTGGCTTAATGATGACAAGATGAAGAAAAGAAAAAGCATTGTTTCCCACTAGTGATGATTATGGAAATGCAAATAAGGATTCAGCATAAAAGCAGGGGGAAAAAAGATTTCTTTTCTCAATGACTGTGAAAAGGAAGACACCATGGTAGCAGCAAAACATCTGGGGTCGAGATAATGTCTGCTCCACTAAAAGGTTAGATGCACAGCCGGTATGCTGCTCCTATTTGACTCATACTGGACCTCTGCAATGCACCACCTTTTTGTTTCTGTTTTCTTCCTTCTCCCTCCAACCCCTCTCATTACACCTCCTTCTGAAACCTTCTGATCACCATTCCCTAATTATATCTGACTGCAAACAAATAAAGACTGTCTGCCACTCTTGACAGAATATCAATGATCTAAGTAGGACTCTTCCATAATGTTCCATTTTTATCTACACTAACAGGGCAATGATATTAATTATCCAGTCCTCCTCTCTCACACATCTTCCTGATAAATTTCGACAAAAAGTAAACCACTATGGAGTTCAACTGATTCAAAAAATCTTGAGGCCGCTGCTTCAGTTGAATTCCAAGCTCTCTGCTGCCTTGTCCCTCAGGCCATAGCCCCTGCTTGCATGTCTGATTCGGCATTATGTCCTTTGCATCTGGACACAGCTTAGAGATGTAAGGGGAAGAATTTATGGAAATAATATGCATTAAAAAAGATGAGAGAGGAGCCAAAGTCAGAGCAGGCAGCTGTCATTGGTAGTGATTCAGAGGTCTATGAGGCCTCTCACTTTGCTCCTAAATTATTCATGCAATCTGTCAATGCTGCTGTCTAGGCATACTCCTCTCCCCATGTGTTCAATGATGACAGAAATCCTGCGCTATGTTCACTGCTATCTTCTGCAAATCCCTCACCGAAGACATCCACCACACTCACAAAGCTTCAGCACATGCTTTTGTGTGCGTGTGCATCTGTGTGTTTTGATGAGGGTGCATGTGCTCATGTAGATATTAGTGTATGCTCCCACTTGGTAATGATACATATATATATATGGCTACATGTATGCTTGGGTGTCTCCTCTAGAGAATTTCAGTAACTTTAGAATTATTTTTCATCTTTGTGCTCTTTGTGAGCGTTGCCTTATGTTTCTGTTTTCCATTATGCAAATTAGACAGAAAACACACTGTGGAATATGAATTCGGGCACAAATGTGCACATGCAAGCGCCACAACCACACATGAAGAAAGAGCTTCTTGTCATCCTGGTGAGAAGTAGCTTTGTAGCACTTTTACATCTCCTTCTGGGAGACTAAGAAAAAAAAGACAAACATCCCTCAGATGTTGCAAACAGTTTATTGTGGAAGCTCAAGTATCCTCCACATGGTAAACTTCTTAATTTCAAAAAAAGGGTGCAGGAAGTACTAAAAAATGAACTTCCTTGAATGAGTACTCACACTGACTGCACTGCAGTCGCCTAACTATCTAGATCTAGTGATGTTGTGATCTAATGAAAAAGAGCTTTAACTTTGTGCCTGTTGTATCATCTGTCTCGGTTTTAATAGTGTGGGCCCACACTGTTAAAACTGAGATGGGCGCAACTGTGTATCATGGTGGTCCAGGCCACTGTCACTCAGCATTAAGATGGATCATGTCTCATCACTTAAGAATCACTATATGGACTGTTGACACTTTGCATGAATTTAGGAAAGCAGTCTTGGCTTCACAGTGGACCTTTTTCTTTTTTCTTAGTCTGCTGAAGAAACCATTTCCGTGTTCTTACATCAAGTGTTTTGGCAGCGGCCTCAGAGAAGATATAAGCAGCTGAATAAACTGACTAATAGAAGGATCTATGCGGAAATACAGACAGTAATAGATTTGCATGCGCACAATTTAAATATTGTGCCTGAATACACTGGATGTCTGCACCCAACAGTGATTTCTAATTAAGAAATGCCCACTGAGCAGATTATCAGTGTAACACAAACCATGGTTGACAGCTTTACCTCCGTGACAACTAAACATAAAATTCTCAGAAACTCCCGGCGCTCATTCATATCTGAGCAGCTAGCAACTGTTTCATGGTGACCTGTAGGTGCCAACTCTTTACTGAAACACTATTTTTTTTTCCCCCTTTCTTTCCATTATATCACATCTGACGTTTCACCTCTCTGTGCTGTTGTATATTGTCACAGGACTTGTTACAGGACTTACTGCAACGATAAGATAAGCCCTGAAGGCTCAGCAGTAAATACGTTCACATCGACTGAGGGCTTTGCCTTTTGCCATTTCTGTTTAGACGTTCCTTTATCTACCAGACAAATCTTTGCTTTGCAACAAACTTAAATCCCAAATTCACCGGGGGTCGGGCGTGCTTTCCTGCGACCACGTCATGATGTCTTGTGGCTGGTAAAATTATGACCACTAGGTGATGGGATCAAATAGACTGATAATCACTGTATTTTGTTGCTATTATAAGCAAATCTGTCATATCAAAGTGGTCGCCAAATCGCTCTGTCTTTTTATTGTGGTTCACTTCCCAAATCCCTTCTTCCCACTTCTGACTTTTCTAAGTCAGAAGTTTAGCAACTTCGTTCTTTCTTTCTTTCTTTCTTTCTTCCTTTCTTTCTTTCTTTCTTTCTTTCTTCATCTTTATGGCGATCATTATCCTCTCCATTGTCTTGGAACTTGTTGTAGATATGATCTGTCACACTGTTTTTCATTTTTCAGATGGTCGTTAGTCAAACGTTATCTCTCCCATAAGTCTCCTACCATCCTGACGTTTCTTTAAGCAGAAATATCTGTCCTTTTTGTCTTCACTAAAAGCTAAGCCTTGTGGAGTTAAGAACTTTGGAACTTTTAAGTACAGTTTACATATCATTAATAAATGTGCAGACCCTTTCTGTGGTCTGACATCTGTTTCTTTAAACACCATTTTCCCTCCACATTTTGACCACTTTGGCCAACAGAAGCTGGGAACAAAGCAATTATAAATGATCAGCTTATAATGTTTATATTGTTAAGGTATTAACAAACTATTCTAACTCTCTCTCTCTCTGTATATATGTCTAGGAGAAATGGGTATTGATTGGAGGTTGTTTTCCAGTGACCTGATGAATGTATGGTTATATTCACTCTGCTTTCTCTTCTGTTTTGGTCATCACTAAATCCTAAGAAAAAGCTTATGGCTCATTAGCTGCCAAATGTAATTCTACATCACCTATTCAACATTTGCTGCTGGCCATGCAGCTTTTAGTTGGGCCATGAAACAAGGTTGAAGTTAATTCCGTGAGACTGAACCAAAATAGTAAAGTTGCATGCTGTAAAACCAGAAAGATCCTTAAACTCTTCCGATAATTATCCAACTTTAAATAATAAATGGAGAGTCCATTATATTACATTGTATTCTGTACAATATAAAATCTTCTGTGAATCTTCAGTCATTTTTAGATTATCTGTCTACACATACGTACATGCATACATCGTCCCATTCTTGTGAACATGATATGAAATTCAAATCTGGCATCAGCTGATTAGATTTTGATGATCACGGGTCAAGGTGGTACATGCCTGTAACTTTTGTTTAATTGTACTACGGAGTGCCTGTAGGGACTTAAGGATGAAATGATTGGATTTTTGTGGTCAAAGAATTAAAAGTCAAGCTCATCATAACCTTAAAAAACATGTTTTTTGAGTTTCAGGAGCAGCATTAGGGAATTTCTTTAAATTTACAACAAACTTTCACTTGGACTCTTTGACTAACTGATTAGATTTTGGTGTTCAAAGACTGAAGGCACTCTGTTATCATCCCATTCTTGTGAATGTGATATACGGCTAGATATTGTATTTCTGTACTTTTACCTCTGTATACCACCACAGTGTATTTTAAAATCAAGAAGCAATTGAAGTGCAGACTTTCAGCTTTCATTCAAGGGGTTTCACAAAAGTATGGCATCATTTTAAATATAAGGATTATTTTAAATACACTGATGAAAATCCTTTGCAGCCAAAGACTGCCTGAAGTCTAGAATCCATGGATCTCACCAAATGCTGCATTTCCTCCTTGAAATGCTCTGCCTGACCTTTACAGCAGTCACCTTCAGTTGATGCTTCCTTGTGGGTCTTTCTGCATTCAGTTTTGTCTTCAGTAACTGAAAAGCTGCTCTACTTGGTTGAGATCAGGTGACTGTAATAGGTTGTTGATTTGATCAATCCTTAAGTTGTTGCTACCTCTGTGATAAATTTATTCTAGCTTTTCAGCCTAATGATGGCCCCCCTCACAAGCATCAGCATCACTCTGGACCTCATACTGAGAGCTCCCATAAATAGCTGTGAAATACAAGCTCAACACTTGGAATCGACTCCTGAACTTTTATCCGCTTAATTTGTCACGGAATAATAAAAACAGGCCTAAACAGTTGAGCCTCTGAAAATGGGGTATAAAAGTATAAAAATGGGTATAATTCCTAAACACTTAATGTTATCGACACAGTTTTGACAAACTCCTTAAATTAAAGCTGAAAGTCTGTTTGATTTAAAATCCACCACAGTGGTGTACAGAGACAAAAGTACAAAAACTACTTATGGACTTAACTGTTTAAGGATCGGCTGCAGAGAATTGAACCAAAGCTTCTCCTGTTCCTACATTAGCAACCATAACAACCAGAATGTATGTCAAGCTTTCAGGACAGGGGAACATATGCTGTGTGGAACATATAAGTTTGACAGCAGATATCCTAAACTATATATCCAGATATATAGTTTAGAGTAAGATTTCATATTTCACTTTTCTGAAGTCAAAATCCCTACAGGTGAGATATGATATGATAGGATATGGATTGAAACAGTGAATGCTCCACATACAGCTGAATTCATCAAAGATGAATAAAAACTGCCTCATTTGCTAGAATAAGAGATGCACAAAGCTTTTAGTGCAGTCCCTAGCACTAAGTTGGCAGCAAAGAAAGACAGCTGAATGTTAATTTTAATGTAATGTAATATGAGCACTAATATATGGATAAAAGGCAGAGATATAGCCTGCTGGACCGCTTTAAACAAGCTGGAAAAGTGGATCATTTAGCTTAGTTTGCAATAGCTTAAAACACAATATTTGAAAATAATATAATATAATATAAAATATATAAAATATAATATAAAATAATAATTTAGATATCTCCTGAGCTATCTCTCAATAATTCATATCCTAATTATGAGGCAAATTTCACCCAAATGTTCAATAGGATAAAATAAGAACAGTTTCACACATAATCAGAAGTCCACTTCAATGTGACATCCTAATGTAAAAACACTTTACTGGTTACTTTTCAGAGGCTTTGAAAGAAAAGGGGAGATTATGATTATAACAGTCATATAATCAAGGTGGGGCTATATGCTGCTTTGAACCGTTTGAACTGAATACAGCACTGAGGCTATGCCAGGCTGATGTCATTTGAGTGGCTCAGACTCGGCATGCTCAGCACACGCTGATTTGGTGACACTTGGGTGCCCATCTATTAAATTCCTTCACTACAAATAAATCTGATATAATGCACATGGCTGTTTTGTTTGTTGTAGGCTGACTAGATAATGGACGCAAATATAAGCATGAAGCTAAGCAACATCCATCGAGCAAATGGGATTATTTTATGTTTCTTATTAATTGTTTTATATTCAAAACTCAGCCTTGCCTGTTAATGTTTTGCTTTGGAATCTAATCTAGAATATAAAGTAATAAGGGTATGAACAATGTTTGGCTACACATCGAGAGTTTTTATAGGCAAGGTTTCACTCTTTACCCCCTGAAAGCCTACTAGGAGTAACCCTTGAAGCCCTTTTCTGCCATATTTCAGGCCTGCTTATAGAACAAAATGACTGGGTTTGCATCAGAAGTTAGTGACGGTGGTCTCTGCCTATGCAGCTACCCTTGGAAAACCCGTAAACTATTCTAATGGTGGTCAAAAACGTCTTTATTGATATATACTGAGGTGTCAGAACTCGTCTTTAAGGGTACAGGGGAGGTCGTCAAACATTGTCTTTATGTCGGAAAGAGTTAAGGAATTTTAAAGCTCCACATAGCGGGCTAGATGGACTGCTGAATCAAGCTGGGCTAAACTTCATCTGTTGTGCTCGTGCTGGTGACACAGCTTCCCAGTAGCTTGTGCAAAAACATTCATTAACCTTACCTTTGAGCAAGCAGCTGGCCTTTGACCCTCAAACACAATTCTGAACATCTATTCACACAATGCAGATGGAGAATCAACAATGAACACACTCACATTCCTATTAATTCCAGCTGTCTCCTAGAACAACCTCTTATTGTTACATTTGGCTCTCCCTTCTTTGTCCTTGTACACAAGCAACGCACCGTGCATGCAGGACTGCTTCTTACAATGGTGAGGACCGCACAAAAGCAGCCCCACAGCCAGGTGTGTGACTCTGCAGGGGTTAGCTCTACAAATCAGTGAGCCAGTTGCATGACATCATGTCTCCTGCAGTGCCCCCCCACTTGCTGTTTCTCCTGTCCTTCATCCTCCAGCAGGTGATCCCAATCTGCTTCATTTGTTTTGTTTTTTTTTCCTATGCAGCATGTAAAGAACACACTTTTTTTTTCTCTCTTGCCTCCTCTAACCATCTAACCCACTCAATCTGTGCCGACATTTCCTTAGAGATGTTCAGTGGCACCAAGGGGTATTTAATCCATCTTTTTTTTGACATGTTAGCAGCCACTCACACAACGTCCAATTCTCTTGTTCCTCACACAAATCACAAGTTTAGGCCTTGACTCATCAAGTGTCATAGAAAGTAGAGTGTTGTTGCTTAATCCTATGACGCGATGCTCCTTTCTGGGCTGGCTCTCACTTGTCCTTTTGTTTATTTTCAGATCTCTTATGCTTCTTTCCACCAAAGTATTTATTATGTGCCTTGGGGCGAGAGGTGGCCAATATGTTTACCTTGGCTCTCGCAGCCACTGACACACAACAGTGTACTCATGGGTTTGTCATCGTGTCGACACTCAAGAGGCTTATACAAAGACAGAAACAAGCTAGGTTTATCAGCTTCAGAGCCACAGGAGTGCACGAGTACACACATACACGTGCACACACACTGAAAACACTAATCTCTCAGCAAGAAAACACACACACACACACACAAATTTGAGCTCTTTCCCCCTATCTCCCACTCCCCTCCAAGCTGCTTCAATTCACTGCACTTCTATCTGCAGGAATTAGCTCCCAGTGTGTTGTCTTTCATGCTGTGTAAGGTAAACAAAATGCTTTTGTCTTCAAAGAGAAAGTTTCTCCATTTTCTTAATTGATAATCCTACTCTTGACATGTTGGTTTTTAGGCCAGGTTTTGTTCCTAGGACAACAGAAGCGGCGTGCATTGTCTGATGCTCTCTTTTTGCTGTTGATCTATATTGTATGGCTCCTCTGTTTTAGCAGAAGCCCCAGTGGGTTGTTCCATAATTATGGAGGATAATTATTAAGAAGTCGTGCGCATACACACTTGTTTGTATCAATATTGCTCTCAGGATCTTAACTTTAGCTCTGGCTGTTGCATTGCTCCGAGACCCTTACCTAACAGAAAATTCCTACTTTTATCCAAAAACTTATATTGTAACCTAACCGAAATATCCGGAGGATTTTCTTATCCCTGTCAAGAAATTGTGGTCCTCTTAACAGCATAAATACTAGAACACACACACACACACACACACACACACACACACACACAGAGCCACAGTGAGTTCTCCCCTTTGCGATAACTCCTACAAAACGCCTGTCATCCTTACTCAGTCATACACAAGCAGGGAGTCAGCGCAAGCCGATGGATCAATTTAGTAGAGAAAAGCTGTGGCATTCTTCAAATGTAATGGGCTTTGATGTCGACGCTGAGCTGCATTACAGAACCTCACTGAAGCCAGTGAAACCTCTTTTTATCTGTCTGTTTCCTATGCAGAGGACGTCGGCAGGAAATATACTTGACTTCTACTGCATAGTTGTTTTTTTTTCCTTCTTCTTCTTGTTGCTCAAAGACACCTACACTCATCCTCTTTTATTATCACCTCTGTATTGGTTCTCCCTGCGAGCCAGAATCTTACTATGACCCTATTTTTGGGGACATGATCAGTTTGGGACTGAGTTTATAATAAAAAATAAAATACAATAACAGTCTTGCGAAGCCTTCCTTGTTTATGAAGTATGACTCCATGCCATATTCTTTCACAGGTACAGACTGCCCCCTGGTGGAATGTTTGTTCATCACATGTATTTAGGCTATTGTAGGCTTACAGTTTCTTTAAATTAGAAAAAAAAAAAGTTTAACATATTTTTGATTTTGCTGTTGCAGTCACTTCCTCTCCTACAACACATAGGTCTGTGTTGGATTAAAAATAACTATTTGAATCATGCAACATTAAAAAATAAATAAATAAATAACCCATGCAATTTCTTTATAGCCGGTGTAGTTAATCTAGAAATATCTTCCAATTGGACTTTCACAGGGAATACCCATTCAGTCTCTTCTAATTTAAATTTCTATCCATAAGAGGAAATCATGGACTCCTTTCACACTGCTGCAGCTGCAGCACTTCACAGTTCTCTCAGTAATTATAACAGTTTCCCTGCTAAAGTGTGTTATTATCAGTATGTGAGGCATGTTTCGCTCCCATCAATTCTTCCTATGTACCAGTTTCTGTCATGCTGTGAATTGTAATAGACCCTGGCGCTTCCATTTGGTGTGAAATGTAGCCAAAAAAGCTGGCAGCGTGACATTCAAATCACTCAGACACAAAATTAAATGAAGATAACGCAGAACGTGAGAATGTTTATTTATAACAACATTTAAAACGTAATCGGGGTGGGGGTGGGGGTGGGCAAGCAGGTAAATAATATTCAGATCAAGATCATTTGCTGCTCTTGGCTTGAAGGTGGAGGTGGATTCACATGCACTCGTTACTAACAGAGATGTACTAACACAGACAACTGACCATCCAACCACAGCGGCCAACGTTTCCTGTAAATCTGCAGCACATAGCAGGAACAAGTCACCATGGTGCTTTTCACAGCCTTTTTTCTGAGCAGACAAGTGTACGGCTCATTCTCATGGGCAAACGCTGCCAAGAATGGAACGCTTATTATTATTCGTGTTCTGCATCGGAGACAGCGTGGATTCAATGAAAACTGGTTTAGCTGTGTTCGTGGGCATTTTCTGACAGTCCAGTAGCACTGCAGCTGATGTCAGTGAACAGCTGCCAGCGTATACAAGGGGCATGCATTAGCAGAAGTTTGAACCTACCCAATGATTATACACCAGCTGAACATTAAGATGACAAAGTGTTAGATTTGGGATGAGATGTTCTGTCAAAAACATTGTGAATTAAATCTCACAATGGTGCAGGGTAAACTAACATGAGATAGCTGGCTATGATCAACACACATTATTTTATTCATAGAAATCTCTTCAAATAATAAAACTGACAGAAGTATGCATGAGGTGTGAGGGACTATAGGTGAGCATCAGTAAACAAAGCCCCACCAAAATGATTTCACCATGCAAAAGTATTGGTCTTGGAAATGACTCAGGGACGTGAATCACGTCTGTAGACATGGACTTGTTGCAAGTGTCATGATGGAACTTGAATCCCTTTTTTTTTATTTTGAGTTAGTTTCATGCTGGTAGACATGAATAAAGCTGACTTTCCTGTTACCATTAATATTTTTTTTTTTTTTTTGAGAAACACGTGGTACATTTTCATTTTCATCTCTGACTCTACCCTCATAGTCAGATTACCTCAAAACTCTCATTCCTGCACATGAAATGGGAGAACAGTATTACCTCCTTTTATTTATTTTCTAAGCGATCATGGTAGCAGGGCTTTGACTCTCTATCATACAAACTGTATCTAAGTGTGTTGCTGGACTAATTCTTACTATTTAAAGTGATATGTTAGCCAACATATATTAGGAAAAAAAATGGTAGTTTGCTGCCCACCATACAAAAGGCATGAGGGCCAAGGCCTAGCTTCAGCATCCATGATGTAGACAGACATAAACACAGTGACAACTTGGCCAGCTATTTCTATAAACATTCTATTAACACAGAAATATCAATGGCACATTTATCAAATTAAAAAATAAAATAAAATCACCCAGTTAAGCCTGTAGTGTTTAGTAAATTAACTCTACATTACTTCGCAGCTTCCACATTCCACGAAATGTGGCGCTGTATCCATAAAGATCACGCAGTTCATCATCCATGCCATGTAAAAACTCTAAGACTTGCAGGTCTCCTGATGAGTCAGCCCAGGCACTCAAAGGCTCCACGACTGGTGGTAGATGGGCCAGAGGTAGGTGTCACGGCCTACCCAGAAGTGAGACTGACTCCTAGTCAGACCACAACTGTAGTGTTATAGCCAAATGATTTTACAACTGTCCCTGCACAGAAAGATGTTAGCACTTTGCCGTGCACGTCAAACTTTACAGTAACTTATCAGTGCAGACAACACACCATACCTACTTACTAACAAAAAAAAGAAAGAAAACCGCAACTGAAAAAAAAAAAAAAAATGGCATGTGACAAGAGTGGCTCGTTATTTACATCTGACACACATACATAGAGTGCTGTGCTCCTACTTGACCATCGGCATGCATAATCATAGGCTCGTAGCATAAAACAAACCTGCGGTTATCTCAATGCCATCATTTCACAGAAGCTTTTTTTTTTTTTTTTTTTTTAAAACTTTTATT
>VUQS01005306.1:39233-54767 GCA_015108495.1 Heterochromis multidens
AAAACACTGGATGAAAAAAAAAAAAAAAACAGCAGCTTTTATTCCTCAAAAAGTGATACTCCAGTTGCTGCCATGTGAGACTATAAGTTATTGGATTATTTGTCAGTACTAAATAGGGATCTTTGAATATTCTTTAATAGTACAAAATGGGTCATAGTCAATGGCTGCCCATAGATGCAGTTAAAATGTAGGCATTACAAATAGTGCCGTGTAGCACAAGACAATCACTGTGAATTTCCAAAAAATATTTTGGCACACGTGAACTTTCACCCTCTGAGGTGCATAGTCTTGAAAAAGTATCTCTACAGATTAAGTGCAGATTCATGTTTATTCTTACTTTAAACTCTTCTGAATGCAACAGGTGTGACTGAAATAGACCATATATGTATAACAGTTGGGCTGATGCTATTGCATGATGTTTCTATTTGTAATAACTGAAGAAAAACAGTGACACCCAGTGTTAGTTTTCTGCAATATTGTTGATTTTCTTTTCCACAATTTATGAGCAATCTTTGGTCAAGCCTGTAGTTCTCACTGGTACAGCAAGTACAGTGTGTGTTCAGAAGAATATTCTGGTGTAAGAAATATATGAAAAACTTAAACAGCAAAAACCCGAATGAGCAACTGGATTATACGATAAAAATCACAAGCTTTCTGCTAGCAACCAGGTGATCTGGCCTTCAGCGGTGACTTGAGTACAGTCCCTAAAATGATACAGAACAGGCCCAAACCCAACCTCAAACTCGAAATGTGCTGTGCGCGCATTCATTGATTACACTCCATTTATGTGTTGTGCGTAATATTGGTGTCAGCTAGTTGTGGTCTCAGTACCACTGTGCCGTAGGTTCTAGCTCTGAGAGAAGTACTCAAGGACAAGGCGGAGGTGTCCCAAGCGATCTTTGAGTGAAGTCAGTGACAGGACAGTGGTCTGATAGGCAGGGTCCAGCTGGAGGACAGACAGCAGCCACCAGCACCACGCTGGACCATTAGTCGAGGCCTAAAGGGAAACATCGGTCATCATGAAAATACATTAAGTACCATACCAGTCTATTAACCCTTTTGATGGAAATCACTTGAAATCAAAAGGGATGCTTTACACTTCTAAATTGTATTTTCTCTCAGCTGCTGTAAGCCAAGGATTTCTATTGAAGGACTGATATCAGTTTACTATCTTAGTAAACTGATATGTTCCATATCTGCTCTCAGTTCTGTTATACATTAATGGAGCTCTAAGTGTAGTGTAACTGGATAATACTCCAGATAATTCTCTGTTCCATTAACAGAAAACAATTTAAAAAGAGTGAAAGATAAAAGGAAACATGCTCACTTCTGTAAAAAAATAACTACTCACAACCATAGCCTGAATATAAAAGGTGGACGAAGCTACAATTACATCACCCCACTGGTTAATGAACTCCTGTTGTGAAGCCTCATTTTTTTTTTGGCCATTGCCATCACCATGTTGGTGTTTTGAAATTTGTAAGATGGCAATAGAGATGGGAGTGGATCTGACCGAGGAACAGAGGACACTCATTCACTAGAGACTCTTCAATCACAAAGCAGGCCCGCTTTAAAGCTTAGCCTGCTTTGTCCTCCTTTTTACGCCAATGGGGAGCATAATTTTTCCATTCAATATGGCCTGAGACTACCGACTGATCGAGTAAATTGATCAGGAAGGGGTTTACTGAGGTCACACATCAAAGGAGTTTGACACCATTTTCTCAGACTTTTATACAACCGGAGTTCCCTTTGCAACCAGTGCTGGCTCTTAGAAAGAATGCAGGTTTAAAGCACTTTCACAATGACTTAATTTTTCAGACCTGGAAGCTATGTCCATCTTTTATGTACAGTCTATGATCAAAACCAAGAGCTGAATCTTTAAAGGTTCAATCTGTGAAGTACACAGTAGTTTTCAAACATTATTTCTTGTAATGACTTTTTAAACATACTAATCTAGGCTGCATGGACCTTTAAGTTAAGAACACATTTACAAAGACACAGATCAGAATACTAATACCACTAAACAATAAAAGATAATAAATCTTTTTGATTTTTTGTTTTTACATTTATAATAACACTGGTTACTATCTGACATTCAAAAAGATAAAGGCTTTGGTTTCTGAGCAGAGTAACGGAAATGGGTTTTAAAAAGACTAACAGAGCCAATGTCACAGTTAAAGCACTAACCTGAATGTTGTCTTCCTTATCTGGCATGGCACCATACTGTCTGTTGATCTGCTCGCGGATGCGGCTGCCGAGGCGCTGATACCAATCCTGGGCCTGCTGATACACACTGTCATGCAGACGCTGTAAAAGCTCCAGCTCATTATCCTCAACCTAAGAGAAAGAGAGGATGCAAAGATATTAACAATTAGAAAGAAAGAGAGTGAGAGGTGTTACAGTTTGTGATCTCTGAAACCCTGACCTTGATGTCCTCTAGGTACTCTATATCAGCGGTGTGGTAGCCATCCCTTTGACCTCTTTTTAGTACCCTGAATCTGCTGCCACCAACTGTTTCCACATAAGAACGTCCATCAGGCAAGAGCTCCAGATCGAGAATCTCCAACATACAGCCGTAGTCTGCAAATCTGAGGCACACAAGATTAAAAAGTAGAGTCTTAAGGATGTACACGTTAAAATAAATCTCAATGCAATAATTTGAAAATTAGGCAGGAAAAATATGAGGGGGTTGAGTAAAGCTTATTCTGAGACAGTAATGTACACAACCTAGTTCCATTTTGTGCTTTTTCAAGGTATTATTAGTTTGAAGGAACACAAGAAAAAAAACACCATGTCAACCTGTGACTCGTCAAAGACGAGAATAACTTAAAAATGAGTAAGGTCATCAAAGTCCCACCATGACTGCCATCTCCCTTTTACAGACCTTAGAAAAAGAACTTTTCAGATGTAATACCTAAACACAGTAAAAGTGTTTTGTCACATCTGATCACGTACTTGTCAGTTAATAGGGGGTACGAGAGAACAGCAGCGATGTGGTCACGGGAGACCCTGGAATGTCAATCAAATTTGGCAACTTGTAGAAACAACAGCTAAAATAACTGTTGGGCATTTGACATGGGAGTCTCTGGATACTGACTTGCTTTTTGGAGCCAGGAGTCCAGTGGCCACTCCAGAAACTGCATATATTTTTTCACATCTGTGCTGGCTTCATTTTACAGCCCTGAAGGTTGCTGCGTGATCTTTAGAGGCACATTATTCAGAAGGAGATGAAAATGCACAGCAGATCTCATGGCAAACCTGTGACCATGCTGTTATTTTCCCATCCCCTCAGGGTCACATATCACTGATTTAAACTTTGCCCCCTGCGCTGTCTACTTATGGTGCCCTGCTGACATTCCCATCAGGCTCCACCTAGCCTGTTGTGAGCTTCACAGTCAGGAAAATGTCAAACACAAAAACTCTTTCCACACACCGACAGCCTAGAGAATACAGCCATAAACGTCTATACACGTGCAAAGAGACTTTACCTAACGTGGTTGTAAATTGGTTACATTATATATGTCATGGTTATCATCCCAAACATGCAATTTCATCCCTTGATAGATTATCATGATTTGAAGTATGCTACATGTAGAAATAGGTAGAAGAGTGTATTGCATACCCTCTGCCATGCTCATAGCTGCACATGCCAAACTTCTTGGTGCCAGTTTCCATGCAGCGACGCATCATCAGCCGATAGCGAGGCTCAAAGACATGCAGTGGGCAGGGCACTCCAGGGTAGGCCACGGTGCAGACAAATATAGGGATGTCCTTAGTGAGACTAGAAGAAAGAGAAAAGAGTAAAACTATAAGGACAACAGCCTGTTGTTTGACAAAAAAACGCTATTAAAGTTGCAACAATAAACAGGTGCAGGCTGTGTCAGTTAAGTGCCTACTTTGACAGTTCAGCCATCTCAGCATCATGGACCTGTTTCCTCTCAGCCAACTGTGAGGCAAAAAGTCGGGTCATGATGTCCTGGAGCAGAACTGTGGGGTTGTACTTCCTGTTTCTGAAGTACTGGAAAGGGGAAGAAAACAGCGCAATCACTTCCAACACAACATTATTTTTTTTAACAATTATAAATACAAGGAAAGATACTACAGTATTGCAACAAAAAAAACACAACCATTAAAAATGTATACTTTGCACTTTGATGAACACAGATGAAGAACACAAAATACTAAGTGAAAAGGTGTAAGCTTTAACCTTGTTTGAAACACGTTCTATAGGCATTATCTTGTCTTACCTTATCTTTTCTTATCAATCATTAAAATGACTTAAATCCATGCTGCATATCTTCAATTAGAGTCTAATTTTTTAGCAGTCCCACAGATAGTGGATAATATGAATGTTTTTCAAAAATTGCCTTGAGTTTCTCATCTTGGGATGATAGACCAGGTGCTCCTGATCTGAATTCAACAGAGGTGAGGCCTCGAAGACATCTATCAGCTGTCTTGGCACAGCTGTCAATCAAAGCAGCCATGCCTATCATTTTAAGCTCTAACAAAATCTACATGGGGGGGTTAAAAGAAAAATGACCAAAACCATTTTTGCACCAGGCTATAAACATGCTTTTTAATGCTGTTGGGCATATTGACACCTGATTTATGCTTCAACGGGAAATCTACGCCGTAACCTACGACATAACCGCAAACCCTGTGAACCCTACCCCGTAACCTGACGTGCACCTCCCGAGAAATGTAACGTCGGGTCGACGCAGCCCGCAACTATTGGCCTGTTCAGCACCGTTGATTCCTCCTATGCATTACCAGCTACTTTTTCACTGCAGTTTTTTAATTTATCAGTGAGAGAATTAAAATCATCACCTCAAATGCATAAGGAATAATAATCATAGCATCAATATAAGGACTCACAAATGCTGGAGGAGGTGGCTGGGGAGAGGGAGGTCTGGGCTTCTCTGCTTGGGCTGCTGCCCCCATGACCCAGCCCCGGATAAGTGGAAGAAAATGTATGGATGGATGGATAAATGTCAGCAAATTCCTGGAGGGAGATTGCTGAAACTATCGGAATGGATGTGAGGGAATGTACAAAGAAATGGAAAAACTAGAGGGACAAATATGTTTGCACCCAAAAAAAAAAAACAAACAAAAAAAAACTGACCACAACAATGAGCGGGGACCCAGGAGGGAAAAAAAGTCCCAGAATTAAATTTTTTTCTATCGGCTGGCACCGCATATAAAACACCGGGACACGACCACGTGGTAATTAACACGTAATACACCAGCAGAAGCATAAATGCCAGCAACGACGTCGGCCACTTATGTAGGTTACGTCATAGGCTTTACAAAGATTCCCTGCAGAAGTCTAAATCAGGGCTGAGGTGTCAAGTTGCCACTCCTGGAATTTTTATGTCAAAACTTCTCTATTTATACTTGAGCCACAGTGAATTTCTCAAGTAAAATGAGTAAAGCAAAACTTATTTATTTCAACCCACATCTCTCTTTTTTCTTTTTTTTTTTTTAAACCATTGTTACTCTCATGGAAACCCTTTGGAAAGGTGTGCCTTTACTGGTTTCCTCCTCAGACACTATTGTTTCTTCAGCCAGAAGCTACTTCATTTTTGTTTTAGAAGTACAGAGATAAATGTGTTTCCTTATAAAGTGGGTGAAACAGGGAAGAAATGAGTGTGTGATAGTATGTTGCATGTTGCAGAGTGCAGGTAGCGAGCCAGAGCCCACTGGTTTAAAATGACTGAGATTCACGGACATTCGCACAGTAGTAAGAACAAAATTGGCCACTGTATAAGTTTCCTACAACACTAATTTTGTGTGTGCTTATTTGTTGCGCAGGGTAAGAGCATTTCTATTAGTAAATGAGGCCTAATATCTTTGTATATATTGTCACAAAGCTACAGCAGTAAAAAGATTCTTGTCACAGAACCTGAGCTAAATCTGGTGCTCAAAGACCACAATGTGGTAGCTCGTTTTTTACTTAAAGTGGAGCTGTTTGGCCTTCCTCCCATTAGGTTTAAATGCACTCAGTCTGGTTACCTCTTGTAGCGGCTGTTTGCAGAGTGGACAGCGGAGGTTGTGGTCTAGACTCCTCTCAATGCAGTTTTTGCAGAATGTGTGACCACAAGGAGTTGTGACTGGCTCAAAAAATAACCTTTAGAGGACAGACATAAAATAATAAAATGTTTATGCTATGTGTAATTTAGCTGTTAAATCTGGTGAGTGTTTGCATGCATGCTAAACACTGACCAGAAAGAGTGGAGAGCAAGAACAGAATCAGCCAGATATATGTCCCTGTTACAGACAGTGGCGCATTATTGATTACAGCAAGTAGTCTGAGACACTCACCTAATGCAGAGAGGGCACTCAAAGTCTGACACGGTGAGAACAACCAGGCCATTTTCTCTCTCATGATAACTTTCACCTAAGACTGAAAGAGAAAGGACACAAAACGGATTCACTTTAAAGATTTACAATGAGTTTGACCTTGTGGAAAAGAAGTCCCAATCATTATGCAGTTTCAAACCATCTGCTGGGGGCTTTTGAGACAGTTGTTTGCAGTTGCAAAGACAAAAAATGATTCGTACACGGACACTGATGTTAAAGATGAGAGTCAAATCAAAATAAATGTGAGCACTGATGTGTTGACTTACACTTGCCGTGCCAGTCTTCTTTCCTCATCATCATCTCTTCATCCTCGTCAGCAGCGGGGAGGAAGGAAACAGCTTGGCAGAGGCTGAGGCAGCATTCAGTACCCGTGTCATGCTTCACCTTGGAGCAAGCAGATATTTGGTTTTATCAGTTAGGATTTATTTTTAGGTGCATAAGCCTGCCCACGCTTGCCTCATGGGAGGAGCTTAGGACAGAGAGGGGACTCCAGGACTAGGGCCATCTATTTGCAAATTCTGACACTTTTCTGTTGTATTTTTTTTTTTCTTCTAGATTTCTAAACCTTTAAAATGCATTTTTCTAACTATACGTGAAAAGTTTACCTGATGTGCATCTCTCCTCCCTTTTTCTTCTCCTTTGTCTCCATGAGTATGTTTGAGGCCTTCAGCATGAACCGGCCCCTGCGAGCCACTGAGGGTTGTAATAGGACAGGGCTCTTTCAGGTACTCGGACACCACCTGCAGAACGCAGGGCACCTCCTCTGGCACTGCCATTCCCTCTGCCTCAAGGATCTGCCGTTATAATAGTTAAAATCAAACAAAAAAATGCACCATGGTAACTGAGGTTGTTTTCACAGTGAAGTTTGATTTCAGTGTAATAAAACTGAATTCAGTGACAAAATGCAAATAAAGCTAAAATGAGGATATAAACATGTAATACCTTAGTTCATTTTACATATTTTTGTGCTACTACAGTCACTACTAATAGCTTAAGAAATTGTTGAAGAAAAAAAAAAACTAAAACTAAATCTAAACTGAAATGGAAAAATAATAACTTAAAACTTAAACTAATATCGCTAATAACAGATTGCACCCAACATACCAGAAGCAATCTTAGTAAGAGCAGATGAGCGTGCAAAGTACGTTTGGCTTGTGTCAATGTCTATGTCTGTGCTACATCCTGTTATACATAACAAATCACACATGCTCTTTAACTTGAATTACAATACATTTCTCTCTGATGAGTTCTCAGGAGGTTAAACAGACCTTCTTAATCTGGCTCTTGGCAGGAACAAAATCAGCTTGAAGTTTTAGGCAACGGTGGAACTGGATGAGGGCTTCTTTCTGCTGACCCATTCCCAGCAGTACATTCCCTTTACGAAAGGAGCCCTGCACACACAGAATGGTGCAATCCGCACATTGCTGCCTGTTAAAGCAAAGACCTACAGAGCATTTCAACAATCATCAAAAAAATCTATATGAAGTATGCTGCTAGATAGTAAAAGTTTATTTTTTTCAAACTGATTATTTTCTGCATCAGAAGCATAGTCAATTGAAATGTTAAATGGTGGTATGTTATGGTATACATTTAATTAAATTAAACTTTATTTATATAGCTCTAATTCACAACAGTCACATCATGGTGCTTTATATCGTAAGGTAAAGGCCCTACAATATTGGGAAGAAACTGCAACAATCAGACAACCCCCTATGAGCAAGCACTTGGCGAAAGTGGGAAGGAAAAACTCCCTTTTAACAGGAAGAAACCTCCAGCAGAACCAGGCTCAGGGAGGGGCAGCCATCTGCCGTGACCGGTTGGGGGTGAGGTTAAAAATTAGAGAGCAAAGAGAGATGGGACAAAAGACACACTATAGGAGAGAGAGCCAGAGTTTAATAATTACTAATGATTAAATGCAGTAGTGGTATATAAACACACAGGAAGTGAAAAGAGATGAGTGAAGAAGAAATGCTCAGTACATCATGGGAAGCATGGGAAGCTCTCGCTGCAGCATTCTGGATCAACTGAAGGCTTTTTAGGGAGCTTTTAAAACAAGCTGAGAATAATGAATTAAAACAGACGAGCCTAGAAGTAATAAATGCATGAACTAGCTTTTCAGCATCACTCTGAGACAGGATGTTTCTGATTTTTAGAGATATCGTGCAAATGAATGAAGGCAGTCCTACACATTTGTTTAATAAATGACTCCAAGATTCCTCACAGTGTTACTGGTGGCCAAGGTGATGCCATCCAGAGTAAGTATCTGGTTGGTTGGTATGGTTAGGTACCATGTTTCTAAAATTTTAAGGGCCAAGTACAATAAACTCAGTTTTGTCTGAATTTAGATATAAAACTAAGCTATTACAAACGACTCTGCACAGCATGTTTTTCTGCATTAGCAGCATGGAGTGATTAAATGACATTATGACATAAGTAGCTGTTTGCATAACATTGTGAATGACATAACATCAATAAAAGCAGGGGAAATTGCTTCAAATGGATCAGGTCGACATACTAAGGCAAATTATGAAATGAGGGAACACCTTCCTGTGGTTATGACTGTGCCATAACATGCACGTTACAAAACAAGCCAATGGGGGTGTATGTGGGTTCAAACTCAGCAGACTTTCCCAGACCAGAGTGGAATGAAATGCTTTAAATGTAGTAGCTTGTGTTGTCTAGACAAAAGGACCACACAGAAGCAAAGACACTGCCTGGCACTGTTCTGTCTCTCACCTCTGTCCAGCTGGGGCGAAGGCAGCAGAGGTAGTCGAGGTCCGTCAGAGCGTCAGAAAAACGCGCCATGCCCCAGTTAGCTTCGGCCCTGAACACCTTCAAACTCTGGTCATCTGGGACTAAAGGGAGTGAGAAAATGTGAGAGAGGTGAGGGATGATTGTTGGAGCGCGCTGCTTTTGAGCAGGTGTGGCCAAATCAAAAAGTTCAAACATGCATCACATAATAACAGGCCTGCATAACAAGTAGTTCTGCTCTCTGGAACACTACGGAAATCGATCCAAGAACTTGTGATGCACCACCTCAAGAAAATATTTGCTTTTGGCACTAATACTGACCATATAAAGCAAACAACCTCCTAAGTCACTGACATAACACACAAATGGGCATGCTATGTAAAGATAATATTTGTTTAAGTCAAAAACAATATTACAAAAGTTTGCTTTGAACAAATATATTATGTGCACAATCACTTCCTATTCCAGTCCATTCAAGACTTTCAAGCTTCAGTTGCTACACTAGTGTGCATTCTAGGTTCCTAGTGATGCTTGTTACCTAAAGCTGTTTGACTAGTCATTACACAAAAACCCTGCAAGGTCATGTACATAGGCATTTGCAAACACAAACTCAGTGACCAGGCCCAAGCACAATCCTCAAAAGAAAAGAAAAAGAAATCAATCTAGTTCACAAATCTGCAGGGAGATCATTACACAAGAGCCTGCAATGCTGGAGAATGGTAGGTAGAAGTATTTAACTGGATTGGCAGAGAAGGCGAACATGAAAGGACAAACACTCCCATGATCCCATGAGCACCTGCTGACTTGATCGACACATCTAAAAGGCTAAAAGGTAGAAGCTGACCCTTTTACTTCCTCGTGGCTGCATGACCCAAAAAAAAAAAAAAAAAAAAAAAAAAAAAAAAAAAAAAAAAAAAAAAAAAAAAAAAAAAAAAGGATCAGCCGTACATACAAAAGGTGCAGAAGGTAAGCAACTGCATAGATAACAGTTTGCAAGGCTGGCATTTTTAAGTTTGCAAAATATTACAAAACGTCTTCTTTAAATTTCACTCCTTCTTGGCTGCAGAAGTGTACAAGAGAAACAACACACACATTACCTGAGTCTGTGTCAAATGTTTGTCCAGTCAACATCTTACTTTATGTCATAATGTGTGGCTGAGTAAGATAGATGAGGAAATCTGCTGAATCAAACTGATGCTTCTTGCTTATGCGGCACAAATCATCTAGTTACTTCGTGTTTCTTTCTCTTAACCTAATAAGGAACAATGAGTATCTGGAGACTGCTTACTAACCCAGTTGCTGGTTTTTTGGAATGCACCATCAGTGGACACCAGTAAAGAGCATGTGCAGTGCGTAAAAGTGGAATCTTTTTTTTTCCTTTTTTTTTTTAAGAGTAATTTGAGCACAAGCAGACGTATCTTTAAATTCTAGTTTAGCCACGGAACCTAATTATACTTCAGAAAAACAAACAAACAAACAATTAAAAAAAAAAAAACACTTCTGTATGCCTGCAATAGTTAAGTGAAAACGCACCTCTTACGTGTGTCTCTTACCTAAGTTCAGCGCCTCGTTTGCGATGCGTAAAGCTTCCGCGAACTCGTTGGTTTTGAGTTTCTTCTGAATTTGGCACTTCATCCTTTTCTCTTCGGGCCAGCACTTTTCAACTACACCGATGAGCAGGACGTTGTTCTTCATGTTCTTCACCTCCTTTTGTTTTAGCCTCTCTTTGCACAACGGACATTTGGAAGGAAGGTAACCCACGACGCACCTCCGGCAGAACGTGTGGCCGCACGACATGGTCACCGGCTCGCACATCAGAAAGAGGCAAAGGGGGCACTCCAGCATTTCCATTGTAAAAAGGGTTATGTCACTAGTACAATGTCCCACGGGAAGAACTGTTGCTTTGTTCGTCAAAGCACTGCAGATAGACTGGGTATTGTTCTGGGTATTGTTATTGGACGGTCTTTTAAATTACATACTGGTAGCTGGCGATACACTAATAATAGTGTCACACATCTGCTTGAAGCACACCGCTTTCCGTCCAGCTGCAAATCTGAGCCCTCATATGCTCACCTCACAAATTTCCTTTTCGTATTAAAAACATTCAGTGACATTGTTCGTTTCCAGCCCTAACTTAGTCTTTGGATTGGGACAAATGCCATCTTCCCTTTTCAATCAGGTTGAATAAAGACACCCAGCTACCAGTCCAATGCGCCGTTTTCCTCGACGCTCCAAACTCCCAAAACGCCACACGAACGAGGCCAGTAAATCCGCACATTAATATTATTTCTTTTTAGTAATCCGAGTCCGCTTTTAACCCCTGTAGCCTACTTCTCCACAGCCACGAAGCCAGGTTACTGTGTAACACCATTGCATTACATAAATAAAGATCACGTGACGTGGCAGCGAGCAATCCGATTGGGTGAAATGAGTGGCTTTCACCCTGTTGTGAAACCCAACGATGCCGAGTTTCATAACATAATTCCTTCGGCTACGCTTCCGATTATTTTCATCTGTATATTTAAACTTCCCCAAGGCACGAGTTGATGGTATAGCATGAAAAAAAGACGGCTATGATAATTCCAAGGGTGGAAGAAATTATGGACACTACCTTGCCTCAAAGCAGGGAATCCCAGCAGAGGATAATAATAACTTCCAGGGGGTGCAGTGAAGCGATCATTGCATAAACCTAGTTCTGTCCATCCTATTTGACATAAAAGAAAATATGTCAACACAAAAGCAGCTTAAGTTCTATGCAGAGGTACAAACTGCACAAAGAAGCAAGACTGATCATTTTCTGTTTGTTTTTCTCATTGCATAAAATGCAACGTGTTGCAAAACATGTCAGTGCATCTCTGTATTCTAGGTCAATGAAATAAAGCTGGAACCTGCAACTGGCCAAATACGCATACTTCTTAGACTGACATAGCCTGCTGTCTCAGAGGGATACAAAGACATCAAGACTCCTGAGTGTGGAAAAATAGCATGCTTTATACAGCAAATACATAAAGAAACACATGTTTTAAAGTATTCCTTTCTGCCCATCACTCCACAGATGTTAGAACAGGTTTTACTCCGAAATCCTGGGCGAATTCTCCTGAGAAACACAAAAAAACGGGGAAATCCTGCAACGCAACACAACTAGTGTATCACACGTTAATTTATTGAATTTATGCAAGTTATATAGACACACCTCAACTAACATCACAGAAATACAAGTGGTGTATTCTGGTACTGAAATTCACCGTGGAATCATCAGCCTGAGGTGTGTTTTCAGTTTCAACACCCCAAACATGCATTTGCACTTACTTTACAGGCAGCCTGCTGAAAGAGTCACATTTCTTTAACAGTTGTGTAAGAGTAATCTGCAGCACGGCAACAAAAAAACTGGTTATACTGTTAAGTATAAACAGTATAACATTGTAGGCTTTTAGCTTATGAAAACCTATAAAAAGGGGGTCAGAATTATTTTACTACATATTATACATGGTGACCTTTGTGTGACCACTCTCACTAGATTACACAATCTGCAATTCAGTGACATGAATCATGCTTTGCATACATAAAGGTTGTCAATTGTTTACGTGAGTTTTTATGTGACTCTGATGGGTTTAAATAAAGCCCTCTATGTTGCTGTGAGACGACTGCACACCAACTGCAAATTTGTTTATTGGGTTTATTACAGTTATGCAAAGTTAGCACCCCACCTGACCTGTGTAATATTTCTATTCTGGAAACATGTTTACATGAACTAGTCAGAATTTCTACATCACAGATTTTAAATAAAAGCAACATTCGACAGACCCTGTGAAAACACCGCATCTTCACATGCCCCTTTCTGGCATTCACACCTTTCCATTAATGTGACGGCATCCATTTTCAACATTTCAGTTTCGTGGCTGAATGAGTGCACTGATCACTTCTTAATAAAAGTCTAGGCATCAACCTCCCTGTCTCAAAACTAGTAAAATAAATGAATGCAGTCACATTACCTGACAGACATGCACAAGAACGTGACTGCCCATTTCTCGTGCTTTTAAGTTTCGTTTTTTTCCTGATTCTGCTGACTTTTAAGTAAAATTCAACTTGGATTATTTTTTCTTTTACTTTTGTTAGTGACTGATAAAAACTGTGGGGTTTGGGGTGTGAACTTAAAACATTCCAGAAAAACTTTGAGAACCACTGCACTTGAGAAAGCCATTAACGGCGATAATATGCACCTAACATTTAATCTCACCAGCTCTGTTTCACGTTCATAGTAAGATTAAAACATCTGCCGATGATGCGTTTTCAAATTTCCCCAGTCAGAAGAGAGATCACTGAGCATTTGCATGAAGACCCTGAGCATCACTGTCATACAGTGTGGTTACACTTGACTTGATTTAATGCTGATAATTCTTGAGGCCACAAGTGCATATTTTCACATGTCGCTCTCTTAAAATCACTCTTGTGCATGAAGCCATGAGAACATTAATGTAAAACCAGCCTATGCAGTATAATTCAACAACAGAATGCAGTCATTTTAAAGACTTATGGAGTCAACAATATTCTGTATAGCATGTATGAAAGAGCCACATATACACCAAGTTCAGCATAGAAAATACAAAAAAAGAAACAACACAATATAAAACTAGGCTAGTTCATCAATAATGCTGCACATAGCAGCGTCTTTGTCCCATTTGTCACTCCTTGAAGTAGGGATGCTCTTCTCCTGCTGACTCGCTGCCATGCAGCTGGCACCTGCTTCCTCTATATCCATAGGTTCTGTTTTCAGCCTGGTGGCTTGCCCAGAGGAACAGCCAACACTAGCTGCAGCAGGCGCACTCTTTGTCCCATCACAAGCACCATCTGGACCTTCCACTTGAGGCAGGTCATCAGGTAGGGAGGCAAGGCACCCCTGGATCATCTCCACCACCCTCTCCAGATGTTTCTGGAACCTCTCTGCTGTCTCTAGCCTCTGTCTCTTCTGAACCTCCATCATCACCCTTAGTGTCTCCCTGGCTTGGTGCGGCCTGTACTCATTTATTAGATGGTGCATATGGACAAACAGAAGCTTTATGTCCTCCAGCTTCTCTTCACGCTTTATACTACCAGGGCTCTTGATAAGGATGTCCAGAAGGTCCAAAAAGTTCACAAGAATGGACATGTTCAGTTTCTTGAGCTCCCGTTTGTGGTCAAACTGCATAGGGTGAAGCCTCTCAATGCCCTGGCTTTCCAGAGGCCGAATGATAAGGTCATCACACTGGAAATGGTTGCCAAACATCATGTAACTATCTCTGATGGGCGGAGGTGGCTTAGGGGCCAGCCCCTTGCGGATGTTTTCATCTGTGTACTCTTTGATGTACTGCATCGGTGGAGGAGGCAGGGCACTAACCTGTTGTGGTTCACCCATGATGCCGACCTGAAAACACAAGAATGCGTTTAAATATATTAAAAAAAGAAGACAACATGTACCAATTACAAGACCTAAAATATAACAATTTTTTAAAAAAAAAGCCTTTTTACAGCTTACAGAGGGTAAAACAATCACGTTAATTTAGCCTTTGTGCCTAAACAGAACAGAACCTTCATCAATGTCGTTAGTAAGACTCCAGTTTAGATACTTTTAAATAACAAAATGGTGGAAATGAAAAGGTTTCTCTTTAAAGTCAGTGATTTAAAGCACAGAAGGACACGGAGCTATTTAAATACAGCAACGTTAACCGCGTCAAAACAGCCTGTTTGCACCAACTCGAAGCAAATTCAGTGTTTCAGTTTTCTTTCCTTAGAAAGTGGTGCTGAGTAGCCTGTTAGCACAAACTGCTCAGCCAGTCTGTACAGCAAATATTTATTTATACGACTTCTGTTAAACACTTCGTGCATGTGAATAGTGTTGAGTAAAGACTATCATTTACTATCAAAAACCTTTGTTTGTTTTATCAACATGTACCCGCTTCGCTTAGCTTAGCTGCTAACCTCCGCTAACGAGTTATATCGGTACACTGAATTTGATGTTAACCTACAATAGAGTTTAAAAAGGGGGGAGTAATGATATTTATACACACCTTTTAAATAACTCTTTAGTTGCTGAATGTAGATGTTAGATAAAAGACGTTATTTAACTCCGACAATTAGCTTACGGCTCGTTTAGCTCCTTCCATTCCACACTGACGAGATTTTCGGTTGGAACTCTATTGGCTTCGACGTCATTGATTTTCGTCGCGCGGATTGGACGGGAGCGATCGAACAAACTAAACGCTGATTGGGCGTAACGATAGCACGCTTGATTTTGTGGTTTGTTTGTTTTTTTATTGGAAATAGATTAATTTAACGCTTTTTTTTTTTTTTTTTTTTTTTTATTTATTATTTTTTTTTTTTTTTTTTTTTTTTTTTTTTTTTTTTTTTTTTTCTTTTTTTTTTTTTTTTTTGTAAAAAAAAAAAATT
>VUQS01005312.1:5806-16053 GCA_015108495.1 Heterochromis multidens
CAGAACGACACAGGAAAGCACAAGTAGACACTGCAACAACTGTACACCCTTAATATAATAAAGGCAGTATGATAAGAGGGGCACTTCAACTCAACTTTATCTATAGTCAATTTTGTGTAATATATTAGGATATTTATATATTGAGTTATTTGTATTATTAGAGCTATTTGTAATATTTTGTAATTTTTAATATATTGTATTATTTAATATTGGTATTTTAACTTGTTAATTACTTTCTTACTGTCCTGGAGCAACTGTGACCACATTATTTCCTCAGGGATTAATAAAGTATTCTGATTCTGATTCTGCTGCACATCCTTTCCATCCTTTTCAGTCTTTCTGTCTAGCCAATCGATACAAGTCCTTTTCTCCTTCCTTAGTGTGCAGCATCACATTCCTTTGCCTTGAATGCTTTCCCAACATAGCAACTAAAGGAGCCTAAAACACTGTTTCTTTGAGACACCGCTCTGTGTGTGGTTCACTCTCCGGGCCAAGCGGCGGCGCTGTCACATTAAATGCAAAACATCTTTTCAATTAAAGCCGAAGAAGACGATAGTTGCGGGAAAACTGAAGCGGATAATTCTCATGTTTGAAGCTCTAAACTGTAAGAAATCAGGTATTTTTTTTGGGACTATTTATGTATGAGTACAGTTACTCATATGCACGATCTGTTTCTTCTTATCCTATGTTGGTGTGTCGAGGTGTTCTCGTCGATTGTCTCAGTATCAAAAGTGGTAAAAGAGTGCTGGTTATGTAAGTTATGCTCACAAAACAGAGACAGCTAGCCAGCCTGATGTTGAGATTGAACTGATTTAAGCGGCTGACTCTGTGCATGAACATTAAAATAATAAAGTTACCAATATATATGATAAGTGTTGACACGAGTACTTTTGACTGACTTTACGGGGCTGCTTCATTACATGGCTGCTGTTTTCAATGTAGTGATGCTTTAATACCTAAAGTTATCATTTCAACCGCATGCAGGCTCCTTAAAAGGTCGTATATCTTGGAAAGTGTATAATTAAAGCGCTGATACTATTTAAATGATATATGTATCTGATTTTCCGCTGCATAACCGGTCCGGTTTATGAACATGAAGATAGAAGTGCATGCTGTGTATCTAGTGAGCAAAGTGCACACAATGAATAGTTAAACATTCAGTCAACAATAGGTCGTAAAGGTAGTATCTGTTCAGGTGTGTAGACCCTAATCACACAGTGAGCAAGTCAGGAATCTTGGCATTATTTTGGACAGTGATCTCAGTTTTCATAATCATATTAATAAGGTCACCAGAACTGCTTTCTACCGCTTAAAAAATAAATAAATACATTTATATATATATATATATATATATATATATATATATATATATATATATCAAAAGAAAATTCTAATCTCAAATTGACTCTGAGAAATTGCTCCATGCATTCATGCCAAGCAGGTTAGACTACTGTAACGCTCTATTTGCAGGACTATCCAGGTCATCAGTAGGACCATCGTTTGGACTTCAGCTCATTCAGAATGTGGCAGCCAGAGTTCTTGCACATCCACAGATATTTGAACTTATTACCCCCAGTATTGAAGGCACTTCACTGGTTCCTAGTTTAAGACAGAATTACCTTTAAAATCCTTCTCTTAGTTCATAAAGAAATTAGTGGTTTGGCCCCACCAGTACATTTCTGACTTGCTCAGTGTCTGTAACCCAGTCAGACCTCTCAGGTCATCAGGTGCAGATTGTCAATTACAACTGTGTCTACATTCCAAAACAAACTCAAAACCTTTTTTCTTCTCACAGACAGAGTTATATATAACTGTGTGTGTGTGTGTGTGTGTGTGTGTGCTAATTTGTATTTTATTTGTTTTTAAAGTTTTATTTTGTTGATTTTATTTCATTAAGACATTGTAGAGCTACATAGTTTATTACGTTTTTGTCTTTTATGGTAAGCACATTGAGTTTAGGTGTGATGAAATGTGCTATATAAATAAAATCAACATTGACTTTGACATGATGATGTTCACAGTAACGTTTACACAGATTTTTCACTTTTAGTATTTAAAAATCACCATGAAAACCCCAAAGGCCTCGGATGTCAAGAAAGGGATTTCAGTACTTTGGGAGACTCTGCAGTGTCCTATATGGTGAGTGTTATTCAGAAAAAGAACCTGTGTTAATAATATGAAAACCTGCTTCTTTTGTAGTATTTTTTTTAAGACGAGATAGGTATTGTTATTTCACTTGTGCGTTCTTTTGCCTGTAGCTTGGATTTAATGACTGCTCCGGTATCTACTAAGTGTGACCATCAATTTTGCAAGTAAGTGTCCTCTTCACTGAGGGGATTCTGTTGAATACGCACAGGTTTCTGTTCCCATGTTGTTTCGTGCTCATGACATTTGCTCTGTTTTTCTACCAGATTTTGCATGATGAAACTTTTGGACAAATCGAAGCAAAACACAGCCAGCTGTCCCGTGTGTAAAACCAAGGTCACCAAAAGGTTGGACAGAATATATAAGATGGTGTAGCATATAATCAGTGAAAGCTCAATTTTACTACATTATACACTGCTCAAAAACATTAAAGGAACACTTTGAAAACACATCAGATCTCAATGGGAAACAAATCATGCTGGATATCTGTACTGACATGGGCTGGGTAATGTGTTAGGAATGAAAGGATGCCACATTGTTTGACGTAAATGAAAATGATCAACCTACAGAGGGCTGAATTCAAAGACACTCTGAAAATCAAAGTTAAAAAATGATGCATTTTGCCGAAATGTTGCAGCAACTCAAAGTGGTACTCAGCAGTTTGTATGGCTCCCACGTGCTTGTATACAAGCACCAGATCTGGAGCTCCTGGACAGTCTCAGGTTCAACCTGGACTAAAACATAATGTCCCAGAGGTGTTCTATTGGATTTAGGTCAGGCGAGCGTGGGGGGCAGTCAGTGGTATCAATTCCTTCATCTTCAAGGAACTGCCTGCATATTCTCGCCACATGAGGCCGAGCATTGTTGTGCACCAGGAGGAACCCAGGACCCACTGCACCAGCGTAGGGTCTGACAATGGGTCCAAGGATTTCATCCCAATACCTAATGACAGTCAGGGTGCCGTTGCCTAGCCTGTAGAGGTCTATGTCTCCCCAGACCATCACCGACCCACCACCAAACGGGTCATGCTGAATGATGTTACAGGCAGTATAACGTTCTCGACAGCTTTTTCAGACCCTTTCACGTCTGTCACATGTGCTCAGGGTGAACCTGCTCTCATCTGTGAAAAGCACAGGGCGCCACTGGTGGACCTGCCAACTCTGGTATTCTATGGCAAATGCCAATCAGGCTCCACGGTGCCAGGCAGTGAGCACAGGGCCCACTAGAGGACGTCGGGTCCTCAGGCCACCCTCATGAAGTCTGTTTCTGATTGTTTGGTCAGAGATATTCACACCAGTGTTCTGCTGGAGGTCATTTTGTAGATCTGGCAGTGCTCATCCTGTTCCTCCTTGCACAAAGGAGCAGACAGCAGTCCTGCTGATGGGTTAAGGACCTTCTGACCAGATCAATATCCCAGATGTTTAACTGACTTGAAGCTGTACTCTGATTAAAAAGTGTTCCTTTAATGTTTTTGAGCAGTATATAATGCAAAGGCACTTACACTTACACAAATGATTAGTATAAGACCAGATAGACCGAAAGTCGCATCCTGAAAAGCCTAGACTGTTTTTAATTACCAGGTGAATACAAAGGATTAAGAAACTAGGAATTCAGGAAAACAAACAGTTAACATGTGGAACTGGTTTCTAACTTTTTAAGAGTCATTTAGCTGCGATATTATCTGCTCCTCTAATCATTTCCTGTATTTCCTGCTAAGCGGGACTTAATGTCAGCCAGCTTTCATGAGGTCATGGTGGACAGGGGTTAAAGTGGCATTTATTTGTGGTTTTACATGATGTCTGTTGTTTTCAGGACAAAGGTTAAGTTTTTCCCAGAGATAGATAAATAAATAAATAAATAAATAGAGCAAAAACACTGACTTTTTTTCCTCGCTAAAAACATCAAGTGTTAGAAACACTTTTAAGTTATTGTCACTTATGTTACTACTATTTGCCCATTTGTTTGTTTATATCAAGGAAATCATATCAGGAGGGAGTAAAACTGAATATGCAGAAACAGATATTTCTATACAGCAGCACTAAGCAAGTCCATTTTTACAGTGCTTTGCTTGCCTGTCTGAGCCTTTCCCTGAATCCTGGTCACCAAGAAGCTGTCTGTGAGCATCAGGGCCTGCAAACACAATATTTCCATTAGATTTTATAATACTTGAAGAAAGAAATACATGACTTTAATTAAAAATAATAAAGACTTAGGTTTAGGTATATTTAGGTCATGAGATATGGCAAACAGAGGTTTCTGTTCTCATTCAGTTTCAATTAATCTGCAGATTATTTCCTTCACAAATTGTTGACATGTTTTGTCCATTAAATGTCAGAAAAATTGTGAAAAACAACCATCACAACCGATGTCTTCATTTTACCAAAACTCAGATATCTTTAGTTTACTACCACAAGAAACAAATTCAATCTACATATGTACTGCCTTTTGAGAGTCTGGAACTAACACGTTTTGGATTTTTTTTTTCTTGAAATGCTGTAAACACATAATTATCTACACATCTTTTGTATGAACTAATCTTTTCATCTCTGAAAATAAGCATATGTTTATCATCTTCTCACCCATCTCTCTGGTGCTCTGATGGGTTTCCGAGGGGATGTCTTTGGAAGGACTGCTTTCTTTCTCCTGAAGCACCTCTGACACCAGGGCCATCAGCTTCTCCAGCCTCACCAGCTCCTTCTGCATTTCTATCTTTTGCTAAAAAGAAAAGGGTGGAAAATTTGAAAGCATTTCAGCTCATAATTCCAAATGAGTCACGCACTTTATCAAAACACAGAGAGGGAATAAAAGGAAAGAGAAATCTGCAATGCAGCATTTTACTGCATGAAATAAAGGGACACGCACCGGCAGCATATTTGACATATTGCGCTGATGTATGAAAATAACTGACAACTGTCACTCAGTGAAGAAGGACCCACACAGAGTCATGCTCATTATTAAAAGGAAATTGGTGGCTTTTAAGACAGCGAGCAGTTATTGATGATTGTAAAATGTTTTCATGAAGGAGTTCAAAAAACAAAAGAGAGGTGGGAACAGCTTTTTCATCCAGGACCCATTTATAACAGCGTGTGCTTCGCTTCACTACACTGTGCTTTTGTTATTTTAATTTCCTCCTTTGAGTTTACAGAGCAAGTGCATTGATTATGTAAAAGAGACACACTGCAAAATAATAGCAAACCTCTGTATTCTCCCATGTGCGTAATCCCGGGGCCACTTCTAAGCCCCAGGGCGTCAAACTTGAACTCCCCAGTCAAATACAGTCAACAGATAAAAGTAAGAGTGCTGGAAGATGGATGAGGTAGAAAACAAGAATCATCTTCTAGGCGGCATTTCCTCTAACGTAAATGAAATGCAATTTAGAAAGCTGCTGAGGGGGACATTTTTCACTGAGCGAGGTAGTCTGTCATCCAGGGGCTGACAGTTTGGTGCGGGAGAAAAAGTGGTGGCTGCCCTCTATGGGGCGTAATGGGACAGTGCACCACTGCAAGCACAATGGAGCCAGGTAATGCTGAACAAGCACAAGAGTTTAGACTGTTTAAAATAATGTCAAATCTCACTCTGACAAGGATCAAACTTTCATACACTTTAATTTAAAATCATTTTTAAAAACCATCTGGTGCATTCATGCGTCTATATATGAAATCAGAGAAAGTGATGTAATGTAAATACTGTAGGTTTACCTCTGCCAGGGAGGTTATGTGATTGGTTTGGTCTGTTTGCTTGTTTGTGTGGTTTTTAGTCAAAAAGTTATGGACTAGGATTATGAAATTCAAACCATGGGTGCATCTACTAAAAACCTCGGACAAGTTCAAATCCCGGTGACCTTGTCAGAGGTCAACTTTTCTGAAAATCACCTAGGATTTTTTAACTTTTACCACAGGTGCATCCACTAGGAGGCTGAGGGGTAGCACTGGCGGCCGCCAGTGTTTTTTTAAATTACCATTGCATGATACAGAATAAGTGGAAATTGTTTTAATCAGATCTTCACAAATGTTTTTGATAGCCTAAAAAATAAAAAAAAAAATGAAAGAACATAATCCGGATCCAGATCTCCGTGCATGGTGTGGAGGGAATTTTAAGGCTTGCCAAAGCTATGCAGTCTTGGACTGCTCACTTACTTGTGTAACAAGGACTTCACTTGAAAACTGTGACGATTCTATGGAAACACTGGTGTTATTTACTGGATTGTCACCTGCAGAGAGAGAATAGGAGTGCCTTCATATCTTACAATGGAAAGATGTACAAATTCTTGGAGCAGGAAATCACACAGGAAGCACATACATGCACTGTGTTGAAGCTTAAAAAACGACTTCAGTTAAACAGAATCTGCTTACATTCTTCTGGTGTGCCGAACAAGTCCACAGATGCTTGGCTAGAATTAACGCAGTCGGGGCTGGGGCACGCAGGTGGATGGCTTAACCGTTCTGCTGCATCAGCTGTATCCTCACATCTGTTATCTTCACTGGACTCGCTTCGATTCGGACTCACAGCAGAGGGGCGGGCCGATGTGCCAAAGATTTGTGTCAAAGTGGGTAATTCTTCTTTGGATCCACTGCTATAAGACTCGGATGAGGGCTCCAGCCTCTGAGCCCTTCTCGTCCTCCTTGGGTTGCTCTTGATGGAGGAATTGGTGCTGATCTCTCCACTGTCATTGCGGTTGGCCTCTGCTTTGTGGAAAGTTTGGACAGGTGAAGCTACCAGGTCATCGGGGGTCAAAGAAGACTCTGCAACTGCGATGTGTTCAGTTGTGTTGATTGAGGAATATTTGAAAGTGGCAGCTGCGTTGTCTTTTATCCCCTTCACTTCTTCACAGTCAGCTAGATTTTCTGTGATTTCAGAGGCTTCCTTTAAATCCTCATGTTCAACGGCTGTGAAGCGGAGACCGGAGTCTACGACTTGAGGGACGACAGAAAGAGGAGGACTTACAGTGTCACGTTTTGACTCTTTGTTAGGACTGAGTCCACTACTAGGACTACTCCTGAACCGACAGGTGCCCTGATCGGAACAACTGCTTTCAGGGATCGAGGCTTCCACCACTGCTTGATCTGGTTTCTCAGAAACAGTTATTCTTGGCTGGATGGGTGAGTTGGAAGGGGAGATCAAATCACAAGAAGATTTGTCAGTGTCTCTTAAAGCCTTTTCGGCAGATTCAACACCAGAACAACCATCACGGTTCTCCTCTGGTTCTTTGATGGCTTCTTTGTCTGAACCACGGCTCCTTTTCACATCTGGACTGCCAAGATGGAAAGATTTCCTTTTAGTCGCTTTGAAGCTCCTGAGAAGTTGCTCTGTGTCGAGCTCACTGTCATTCTTGTCCTCCTCGTTTTCAGTTTCAGCACATTTATTTTCACAAACTGAGGCTTCCAGCCCAGTATTGTTTTGCTTGTCACTTTCAAGTGTTGGACCTACCACGGCTGCATCAGATGGCTGTGCAGAGCTTGGGGCAGCATTTGGGTTTTCTGCAACAGACTCTTTAACGGCTTCTGTTGGGCTCAGATTAGATGTTCTCTCAGCAGACTCCGTGCTTTCAATTCCTCCTATGTCTTGATCATAAACACATCCATTTCTTTTAGCTACCTTTGCCACATTTGTTTTACACTCTCCATCGTCCGGTACTTCACCATCAGCATGTACCAACTGTTTTGCAATGCTGCCGTTTCTTTCAGTTACCCTAGCTTTCCCGCTTGCCTTCTGGTGACCCTCCTGGACTTCCTCGGCAAACAGCTGAAGTCTTCTGCTTCTCCTGGTGCTCTTAACGACAGGAGTTTCTTGGTCCTCGCTGCTAGGGTAATTCTCAATTTGAACCTGAACTTCTTCTGCTCTTGTTCTAATAACAGGACTGATTTCTCCATTTTGAACTCCAACAAGAACAAGGGGTTTTGGCACTCTGCCAGGCTTGCCTTTTTCTGATCTTGTGTTTTTACCTTTCTTTTTGTCAGTTTTCTTTTGCTCAATACCCTCTGATTTTGCCTTAGCTTGCTCTTGTAAGTCGATGTCTACCTGTTGCGGAACGTCGCACGACCTTTTCCTTGTCTTTGCCACTGGCACACCACTGGGAACTTCATCTCTGCCTTTGTTTTTGTCACCTTCTGGAAAGTTGTTTAACTCATCCACCTCCTCCTTTTCTGCTGATTTAAAAATGTCATTGCCAGTGCCCTTTATTTCTTCTGCCATTTGCTGCTCTTCAATTCTTTTTACAAAAGAAATTAGACCGTTTTCCTCCTTTACACTGGGAGCACCTTCATGCATCTGCGTTTCTTTAACAGTTGGAGGTTCGGCAAAAATGTTAAGCGGAGGAGAGACGGTCCTGTTCACTCTTCGTTTGTAGACAGCCCCAAACACCTGCTCTTCGAGGGCTTTAGCACGATCTTCTCTCTTTGGATTCAGCTCGCTATTGCATTGCCTGATATCTATTGTTGAAGTGGAGGAACAGCTGTCAGAGTCATCTGAGTTTTCGTCTGGTTTTTCTAACTCAAGACTTCCTTCAGCTGGAACTTTCATAAGCCACTCAGCAACTTTCTCTAAACTTTTCTTCCGTTTCTGGTCAAGAATCTTGTCAGGCTCCAAATCCTTTTTCTCCTTCTTCCTTGAGGACTTTCTTAGTGGTTCACTTTCTTCTGGAATTATTGATGAACAAAGGGAGGCATTCTCCAGTCGCCTTTTGCCTCTAGTTTTACGCATTTTTGTAGCCTCTTCCACAACGTCTGACAGTTCTGCTTGCTCTGGTCCCACGTTATCTGTAGGGCTGGACATTTTCTTGCCAGAAGTCGGTGGAGCGTCACCAAGCCCGCTATCCAGAGGTTCATTTTCTGTTGTCAAAGGAACCGAGTCTTCAAGCCCCATGAGTCTTGCAAATCCATTCTGGGCTTTAAAATAATGGGATGAGGAAATGACCATCATGAGCATAGATAGAATTTAGCTAATTAAATGTTTTGTACCTAAACTTTATACCCTAGCAGTGGCTGGCATTATTTTTTTTTATTAACCTAGTTAGATAACAATATCAACATACACACATACTGGCAGTACTGTGAATAATATGACATTTGATTTGAGGTTATTAAAGGTAGTTCAAGATTTCACCTGCTATAGTTGAGGAGTGGGATTGTGGAAGATCACCGCAGTCTGCATTTTCCACATGATCAAGGTCAGTGCCATATGTATCTCCAAATGACATATTATGAGCATCTTTAGTAGTTTCAGGACCTGTGACACTGAACAGAGGAAAATGCACAGCACTGTAACTGAGCAGACTGAGTCAATAAACGAGCGTAACTGTTAAAGTTAAATCTTAATGGTTCCTACCCTCCATATCGCCTTTGCTGGGATGTTCCAGTGAAGTCTGAAAATTTAAATATGTAATGTTAATAGGTGATGTAATGCAAGACAATTCCATAACATCATCTTATAAACTCTGTGATACAGTCTTACAGTTTGTGCCAGTGTCATGCTCGTATGCTTGTATCATGTCCTGCAAACCAGCTACGAGTCTCTGAAACCCAGGGCTCTCCTGTAAGCTCCTGTAAGCAGAAACACATATGAAAACTGCTCAAAAAAATTAAAGGAACACTTTTTAATCAGAGTACAGCATCAAGTCAGTTAAACTTCTGGGATATTGACCTGGTCAGTTAAGTATCAGAGGGGATTGTTAATCAGTTTCAGCTGCTTTGGTGTTGATGAAATTAACAACAGGTGCACTAGAGGGGCAACAATGAGACAAACCCCAAAACAGGAATGGTTTTACAGGTGGAGGACACTGACATTTTTTCACTCCTCATCTTTTCTGACTGTTTTTTCACTAGTTTTACATTTGGCTACAGTCAGTGTCACTACTGGTAGCATGAGGTGATACCTGGACCCTACAGAGGTTGTACAGGTAGTGCAACTCCTCCAGGATGGCACATCAATACGTGCCATTGCCAGAAGGTTTGCTGTGTCTCCCAGCACAGTTTCAAGAGCATCGAGGAGATTCAGGAGACAGACAGTTACTCTAGGAGAGCTGGACAGGGCCATAGAAGGTCCTTAACCCATCAGCAGGACCGCTATCTTCTCCTTTGTGCAAGGAGGAACAGGATGAGCACTGC
>VUQS01005317.1:1482-12577 GCA_015108495.1 Heterochromis multidens
TTTTGCTGTATTCCTCACTTATCGTTTCATCTTTTGCTGAGACACAGCAAAGAAGCTGGGAACACTCCTCCCCATACTCTGCGGCTGCTTGGAGGAGACTTCAGAGAGACCTGGGTAACATCACAGTTCTCTGTCACAGGCAGAAAGATTTGAGGAGCTTTTTCTGCAGGCTTGTAATTTTTTTCTCAGCCTGCCCATTAGTGGCAGACTGCACAGCAGCAGCAGTCACACTCCACTGTGTAATAAAAAGTTGCAACAGATCAATGACGTTAAAAAAGATCAATATTCACTCATTTACAGAAGCCCTTGGCACTGTTCTCTTGTCAAACCACAGAGCAGTTCGGCGAGCATTAGCATGCCACGGCGCTGAGGCTGGGCGTCTGGAAGCACTGCATGTAAACAGTGGGAGGGAGGGCGGGCATGGCTTCGGCGTGGTGAGGGGTGGAGGCAGAGCAAATGCTAATTCGCACCCAGCCACACGTGAAATGAGCTCGAGATCTAACTCCCGAGCCGACAGCAGCGCCAGAACAGCAACCCGCGGTGCGACCGCATCCGGGAGAAGAAATTAAAAGATCCTCCGTGGCTGCTGGTGGGGCCCGAGCGCTCGCCTGTCTGTTCGTCCCCCGAGGGTTTGATAGAGAAAGAGTCCACTGCGAGGCGTCTTCGCGCCTTCTGTATATGCAGAAATGCTAGGTGAGGGATTACACACAGCCCACATCTCTATTGCCAGGCAACAGAGGAATGTGAGACCAGACTGGATTTTGGCTCCTTTTGCCTGTAACCCACGGCACTGAATTTGTAATTACCAGATGTTCAGGGACTTATCAAAGCCTTGTCAATTCCTTGCTGAGCATATTCTTATTTTTTTTATCTGTGTACCTGCAACTGCAAATCAACATACACCATATCAACACCCTTACTTCTATCTGGAATATTCTAATTTGAGTCTGATGAAGACCACTCAGGGGAGATGGGTAAAAGGGACTCATGCCTCTGTATGTGGTCACTTGATCCACTAAGTGATGAGGTGAATGAACATTTTTCTACCTAAAAATGTAAGACACCTGGAAGTGGCTTGTCCATAACTTCACAGCTGGCGTTCCACTTCCTCCTGCTCTTGCCGGCAGCGTCTCTAGAATTCTGCTGTGACGCAAGCTGGCAGTCGGCGAGACCACTTCACTGTACATGAAAGCTGTGGCCTTGGCAAGGGTCCCAGTGCCTATTACACCGATCCAAGCAATGTCCATCAGCATGTGGGCCGGCGGGGCAAGAGCTGTACCTTTTCCTGCATACACATGTACTCTACATGTGCAATCATACTTCAGCAGCATCGTGTTCCTGGCAGCATCAAGCTGTGAAGGGATTGATGTATTCCCCAACAGGGGGTTTGAAGATGAAGCCAAATCCCAACAAAGGGACTGGAAAGCAAAGAGGAAGTGTCATTGCTATCTTGTGGGTTTGCAAGGCACAGACTCCAGTCAAACTTGTTTTTCTTTTGGGTTTTAAAATGCCAAAAAGAAAAAACCTCCATCTTTCTTAATTCTAAGATCCCTGTAGTGTGGCACATGCTTTCATTCTCACCAGGCAGTTTAAAACCAGGGGGAAAGACAGGGTTATTTTATACAAAAAACTGCTGTTGAACATGATGCATGTAAGATGCTTTTATTATACACTTTTCAGTACTTGAATTACCCTAATAAGAAATAAGCACAGCTGCTAAGGTGTATGCTGAAACATTTATTTTAAGATAAATGTGCTCTCACAGTGCTGTGACCTTACTTTCTGAATCAGAGAGATGGATAGGAGGAGAAACAGCAGGAGGGGGTTAATTTGAGGCCCTCGGCACTGCTCATTATCTTTTGATCAGGGACTGACAACAGTTGGCCATGCGTATGACTCGTTATGCATGGAGGTTTCGACGGGGCTCACCTGTGCACTGTCCAGAGTGCTGCACTGTGATGTCCTTGTCCTGCCTACAGGCTATGGTCCTCAGCTGGCACTGGTCGGCATAGGTCACCCCATCTGAACCGCACACCTGCTCCATAGTGACAGAGATGGAGCGATGGGAGAACACGTTAACTCCCTACAGGCAACTGAAACAATGTGTTTCCATTCAAACGACTTATTTCTTCAGACAGTTTGAAAGACCCACCTTGGTTTTGTTTTTCAAGTCGCAGTCAGGTGAGGGGCACTCACAGTGTGCCTGGCCATTCACCTTAATGCAAGTAGCTCCAAAGTTACACACCAACTCCTCACATGAAGTTGGGGCTTCAGGACCTGTGGTAGAAACAGGTTTACACTGCTATTCTGTAAACTCTGACAACAATATACACAATATGGACAAAAGTTCTGAGCCACCTACACATTACACCTACAGAAGGTACTCAGGAAATGGAAACCCATGCCATGAAGTTCCCGGCGCACAGTTTGTGTGCTGATGTTGATGGCAGAGGTTTGGAACTCTTCAGTTATTGAGTCAGCAGAGGATTTTCGGGCACTATCCACCTCAGCACTTGGCAATCCAGCTCTGTAACTTTACTTTGTCTATCACTTTTTGGTTGAGCCATTCTCCAAGTTCATGTTTGCCTTCCCCCGTATTTAGTTTTGTGTATTACAACCCTTGTGTTCCTTGTTCTTTGTTCTTAGTGTAGTTCTTATCTAGTTTGTCCCTTTAATATGTTTTCTAGACTTTACCCTTTACCTTTCTATCAGCGGATTTGCTGGTGGATGATCTGAATTTTCAACTCTGGTCTCCTGTGTTCTGTGCTTGGGTCTTTGAAAACATTACAGTTTCCTGTGCCTCAATTTTTCAACTTTTGTGTACCTTTACTAAGTTAGCAAAGGTTCTGCCAGTTAAATATCCATTAAAGAATAAAATACAGTTAAAAGATGATACCGATGTTTCCAGAACAGCAATCACTCTGTCCCTCTTGATCTTTAACAGTGAGGTGGGAACAGACAGCAGGTTACTGGTTTAGAATACAGATTGTTAAGGGGATAGCAGTTCTGATATATACGCTGGAGTCAGGTCATGAAGTGATTTAAAAGTTTTACAGCAAACTATGTTTGTTATAGTCTGATTACAAACTATGAGAAGTTGTCTAGCTATAAACTTTAACCCCCAAAACAGCAGGTAATAATTTATCTGCACTACTGAGAACATTCATACTATATTTGTGCTACTGTGCTTTTTTAGCACAGAGCCACAATTGTGTAAAACTACTTGTCCCACTCTGGGTGATTTTATAATGTGGATAGGTTGAGCTGAAAGACTGTACTTCATGGCTCTGTAAGTTTTTCTCCTCTAAGTGAGTGACTTGTAACAGTATAGCAGTGATAATAGAATTCCCAAATTCTCGGAGTCTCAATTATTCATGGCATTCACAGCATTTTTCCAAAACTGGAGCAAAAAAAAAGTTTATCTTCTGATGGGCATAAAGGTGTGCACTCAAGATCTGTCCTCAGATCTCCCCTAAAGCTTGTTTGAAGCCTTGAAGCTGCCACAGCAGGAGCTGCTGCAGGGAGTCCACCATCTACCCACTGGGCTGTGAGTGTGGGGTCTTTGCATTGTTTCATCACAGAGGCTTAGAGCACCCCCCACCCTTTAGCTCTTGCTTTTATGTGCTGCACCCTCCTAGTACCTCGTCCTTTTTATCTGGCAGGGTGTGTGGCGAAGAGCCCCACCACTGTGCTGGGACTGCTGGCTTCATTAAGCGTTTGACTTCCAGTCAATATCTGATGGTGCATCTTAATCAAGGAGCCGCAGGCCCCCACAGCAGGAACTAACCTTTCCTTCAACCAGCTTTCTAGCTTGTACAACCACCAGGGCTGTTTTTATTATTAATCAAAAGTAATCAATAGTTCTTAAACAGAGGTATAAAACCACACATTCAAGAACAGTGAATCATTACGACTGAGAATTTTGTAGAGAAAATAAAATATCAATGGTAAATGTGTCATCCACATGCCATTTGTACACTTGAGTATTTTCCTAATCACTATTGATCAGCTCTCTTGCAGCCACTTCCTTCTTTTCCAATAAACCTGATGGATGCGAAGAGCCGATGAAGAAAGAAGTGGCTGCTTTGAGGCTGATCCACAAATCAGATAAGTGACAGAAAACCACTTTAGAATGATAGAGAGAAGCTGGGACGAAGGAGAAAAATGTGTGTGTGTGTGTGTGTGTGTGTGTGTGTGTGTGTGTTTGATTTCTAAATGCTCCACACATTCCCTTGATACTCTTTCTTACTACCTTTGTCGCAGCCATTCATGCCCATCTTGCTCCCATCTGGACACACGTTGCACTTCATGCCCTTCACTCCCGTCTTGCAAGAGCACAGACCCGACATCTGCTCACAATCATCCCGGACTGAGCCCGTAGCATCACAGTTGCATGCTGCCGTGGGGAGGTAGAGGGAGAAAAAGAAGAGAGAGATTGATGAGAAAAAAAAGGTCAGTCAATTAGTGACGATGGCAGGAAGAGGGATAAGAACAGCTTGGTTTATAGTGTGTACAAACTGTGCTTGAAGCAACCTTAGCCTCTGTAGTGTTTTGCTTGATATACATCTTTGTCTCAGAGTCAAGGGTTGGGAATAGTTCAGCCAGCCCTAGGGGCCACAGGAGGAGGACAAAAATGAGGGGAATGAGTACGTAAGAGAAACTCAAGAAAACAACACTGGGGAAGGACATCAAGTCCATTATGTTCCTGGAATCAATGACGTGTGTTGTTTTCCACTCCTCTCCTGCTGAACGTGGTATTGGCGTGTGGTGTGCTGTCTGCTTGCTTTGGGTAAACCTTGTTAAGGTCAGGCCACGGGTGAGGCACCTGCAGGCTTCCTGCTGTTGACTGAAAATGCTCTGTGACTTGGGGAGCTATGTCCTATGATATCTCAGCGGCAGGATACGAGCTAGTCACCATATTGCATTACACTAAGACAAACAAGGGGTCCTGACCCTGTTCTTTACTCGAATACAAATGAGAATGGTTCATTCAGTACAGCTTTGACAGGTCTAAAGGACACAGCAAGACTTCTTTCTACAAAAACTCTCATCAAATAGTTAAGCTCTATTATAAATATAGGTAGTTTAACTAGAAGAGAATGTAATTTGACTGCCTGGATTTTTATGGATATTCGTTTTATAAACTTATCCTCTAAAAGGGGTAGCTCAGAGGCACAGTTATTAATTCAGTGAGAAATGTATTGTTGAACTACAGTTCTTATCTTGAGAAATATGTTTCTCACTTACCCAGAGTGGACTCTAGCCATGCAGATTTGGATTTGTTTGCAAAAGATTTTGAGATACAGACTCAGAGGTTTTGGGTTTCTTCCCAATAAAATGGGGAAAACAGTAAAAAGGAAGTAGATCAGAAGAAGAGTGCCCACAGAAATGTTGATGGATTATCTAGAGCAGGGGGTGTGAATTATACAGTCTGCAGGTCAGGACAAGATGGCTTTGCAAAATATGAAAGTTGGAGATGTCTGCAGAGATGTTGGAGATGAAAGTTCCAGATCCTGACAAGTTGCTGACAAGACCCACTGAAGATCAAAGTTGGCTGTATGAGGCCCATGAACTAAAATGACTTTGACATCCCTGATCCAGAGTAACTATTTCACTGTTTCAGGATTTCTGAAAATCAAATAAAACCTCTCTGCAAGATAACACTTTGATGTGTATGAATTTTTCTTTTTCTTTTTGGTGTGTGCGCACAGACCATTTATGGAGAGAAAATGTAAGGATTCAAAAGTAACATACATACAATGACCATCACCAAAATAAAACACATTTCCACAGTTGATCAGATACAAAGAAGGAATTCCTTACGCGTGCAGCCGCTCATGTTCTCTGTCACGATGCCGCGGAAATTCCAGAAGCCCGGCTCACAGCGGTCACACTTCTGCCCCCCAACACCCGGCTTACAGGAGCACTGCCCAGTGGCTGGGTCACATGTCCCCTTGTAGGAGCCGTAGACATTGCACTGACAGGTAGCTGAGGGGAAAAGAGCAACACAGGATGTCACTTTTAACTTGTGCTGCAAACTTATACTGCTGTTGTTTATAGATCCATGCAGCTTACAATAGTTGGATACCGCTTACTATGATGGATACTCTGTATTAAAGATTTATGCTAGGCTCAAATGTTGGGTAAGCCCTATTCCACAAATAAAAAGGTGGATAAAGTGTGCTGAGGTGATTTTCCTCTTTTCTAAATCTCTGCGTATCCTTATTTCTGCGTCTGCATTTTCTTCATCCATACTGTATCCCCTGGCTTACATCTCGATGCAGCCTTTTCTCTTCCATCTGCGCGCTATCATTTGTCAAGATCATCAGATGAAGAGATTTTTCTGTTGATACAGCGCAGAATTATCATAATTATTCCTTGGATTAAGATGAAACGTTTTCGGCTCTGCAACTTTGCTACTGTAATTGCAGTCAAGGACAACGAGGCCCATATGCTGCAGCAGCCTGATACAATCTACAGTGTTTCTTTGAGTGCACACAACAAACTGGTGACACACTGATGGGTCAAAGTGGGACACGGAATAGGACTCACCGGGACACCCAGCTTGTCCAACTCCTAAGGCGGCCGTCACATTGTCTGAGCAGCAGCCGTACACTGACAGGCTGCAATGCTCGGATACCGTCGTCTCCGGCAGAGATATGGCTGAAATCGCTGATGAGGTAGGAAGGGAAAGGGAGGGGAGATGGAAGATGGAACAGGGAGAGAAAGAAGAACACCAACATTTGAGTGATTACTGTAGGGTTTGGTGGTGGTAGAGGGGAATTAGACAACACAATCTCTGAACAACATGTAACTTTTTGCCAACAATGAGATTGGCTTGAGGGGCAGAGGTGGAGAGCCTGGCAGTCGGCTTCAAGATAACAATTCTATTTGCTACTTTCTTCACAATGGCTCAAAATCAGGGGGAAAATGATGCTATTACCTCCAGTGAAAACAAACAATGGCATTTCTGGTGAATGTGCAGCAGCTGACATTTACCACCTACTAGAAGGCATGTTCTCTTCATTTGTTCTTGTCTAATATTACGAAATTGCACTGCTGCCCTACAACCTTCAAAAAAAGAAAAAAAAAAAAAGGCCTGCTGCATAATGCGAAGAAATGTGCCAAGCAGTTTCTGCCTGCGCACACTGTGTGGAGAGCTCCTTTGTCTAAGGATGCACCAGCCGCCAAACTAGTGTGACAGCACTGAATACAGAGCCACATTCAACAAAATAAAAACAAATGCGTTCCTGAAACCTGGCGCTTCTCCAGAAATTGGAAGAGAACAACAAAACAGTCAGTGGGAGGAAAATAGGATTTGTTTAATGGTCGAAGCAAAAACATCATTGTTCACATTTTTTTCATACTTTGGAGTGAAAAGTAAAGTTGTAGATAAAAAAGGGGAATCTTTCCCTTGGTTTTCTGTGTGTCTCTCTATTCCCCTCCCCATCACCCCTTCTAGTGTTGCTCATTTGGAGTTTGGAGGCTGGAGATACAGGGGCCATAAATCACACTGTTACTGGTGTGGATATGAGCCTCAGCCTAATGGTGATGACTCGGCGCGCTCTTTTTCCAGTGCTTTCCCACTCCAGAGATGGGCTTTGGACACAGTTCATTTAACTTGCCACTTTTCAGTGCTCCATTCGGCTATCTGTACTGAGCCTATTAGGACAAGGAGAACTTTTAATTTCATATGTTCTTCCACCCTCCATGGGTTTTTCCTCTTCAGTGGCCATTGTCCGGCACAATGCACCTCACTGTGACATGCAATATTACCCTCACATTTTCAAGGTCTGCTGCTGTGCTTTCTCCGCTTCGGTGATTGTTGCTAGTCTTTTATATTCCTTCAAGGGCACATCTGCACATGTGTCTAGTAAACCAATAAAAATTTCAATGGATTATATTGAAATCCCTGACCCTGATTTGAGTTTGCAGGCAGCGAAAAAACGACTATTTGAAATGCTACGAGGGGCAAACTTTACAAATGTGCATGCAGCAGACGGCTGTGTTGACACTGTATGCAAAGTAGGTAGCTTTTCAAACTGAGAACCTCTAAAATACAAGGTTGCTTTCATGCTCCGCTACTGAGAGCTGGCATGTTTTGATAAAGTTTATGGAGCTGAGGTCAAATGAAGTTTCTCCTTACATAGCTAATGTGGAGGGCAGTGAAATTCCCCAAGATCTGAGTTTTTTTTTTTTTCCCATTAGCCAATAGGAGATGAGAACCCAGAGGCCTTGTACCCATAGAGGGCTCTTCAAAAAAGGATTGATTATCCATGGATGGTAGAGAAGCGTGACAGTCAGTGCCCAAGGAGGCCAGCTTAGGAAGGAGAAGAATCTGCAGAGATGTGTGTGAAAACACTGGCAGCTCCTTCATTCTCACTCTCTTCAACTCTCTCCATCCTCCTCTCTTTCAGACCCATGGGGAATCAAACAGACTGGAATGATCACACAAAATCCCTTAAGTGCCTTTTGCTCTGCACCCCGGCCTGTGCTAGCAAAAGCTCTTCATTTAACATAGCCACAGAGAGGAAGATGGTTAACCTTTGCTGCTTTACCACTGATCTAACAACGTTTGTGGCTGATAAATGTCATTCATTACATGCAAAGAGAGGGTATTTATATTAAAGTAAGCGGGGAAAAGTGGTGTCCTGAGGGCTAAGAAGCAGGCTCCAGAGCACAAGTTTATTGTTTAAACTCTCTGAATATCTGGATAGAAAAAGTGAACTGTTATTGCTGTCAGTTACTTCACACTTGGGCCCGAGAGAAAGATTTTTAACTCTGCGCACTAGCCGGCCCACAAGGACCAGTCACTTCCCAGAAAAGCTGAAAAGCTAAAAGTGTGCTGAGTCAACTTTCCCTGAGCAAATTATACAAACCCACACATCAGATTTAACACTGACCTCCCATCATTTAATTTGCTTATGGCTAACCTGGTCACACTGAAGAGAGATACCAGTAGTGCTGTCAGAATTATACTCACACTAGAGACAATTATAACCCCATCGATGGATGAAATGAGTGGAGAAATGGGATGTCAGTGACTATGAGACTTGATGAGGGTGCTCTTGTGCACTGTAATGACATTAACTCTGAGTGGTGTAATGTACCGACCTGCACAGGGTCCCTGATTTTGAATCAACAAGTGCTCTTGTTTCTCACATCTGGCCTTCCTCAGCTCACACTCATTGCTGTAGTTTTTCCCATCTGAGCCACAAACCTGCAAAAAAAAAAAAAAATTACAGAAAGCAGAGTCTGACACAGCATCTAGCTTAACCCTCAGCTGTTATCGCTCAGTCTCACTTCAGCTATTACCAGGCACCATGTTTTAGTGAGGCATGCCCTATATTTAATGCGAAAGTGCATTCACCTAAACAGTGAACTAAAGATCAATTAAGTGGTTCATTCGGTTGCTTTCAATCATACCTCACAGCCTTCATCAGATGGCATTTTGCTCAGGTGTAATGGACATGGCTTAATCAGATGTCATCACTTTCACCACACTTAGACCATGCCATTACACCTGAGCCACATCCATGACAACAAAGCAAACTGATGCTGCTGATGACAACGAGACGACCTCGTGGTTTTGTTCCTGCTTATTAGACAGATCTTTTTCTGTTTTAAGGGGAGAATTCTCCTCATGTCATGTGGTGTTCGCCAGGCGTCAGTTCTTGAGTCAGATAATCTGTAAATACTGTGTTTCTTTCCACTGTTATGCAGACAATATGCAGCTATATGTTCCACTGATGGGTGCTACAGTATATAAACCCAATCTCAAATCTCATGGCTTGCCTCACTGATGCCAAATGATTCTAATTCTGGGGTCCTTTTTGAGTTTTGTGTTGGTTGTACAGGCATGCTTTCTCCAAATAAGAAATGCTGCAAAAACGTTTTCCATCTCAAGCTGACCTTGAAAAAGTTACCCATGCCTTCATCCTTGTCTCATATTTAACAACTTTGTCAAATTTACAAGAAAGAAACTGGTTCCTATTTGATTTTTAACAAGCAAGGCTATTCAGCAATTTGGAAGTCATCTATATTTCTTTTGATACTAAACACGCAGAAATTCAATTATTATTTTTCATAGAATCTTACAGCAGATTTGAGTTTATAATAATAATATAATAATAAGTCAAAAGTAGCATGAGTCAGATTTTTTTTGGGTTTCACTCTGAGTTGTAGGATTTAACCATGTTAGCAGTTAGTGGCAAATGGTTTTTGAAGGCTGTACCAGGCTGTGAGGCACACTCGTGCAGCTGAATTCACAATTGCAACGGTCGCCTTCATCTTCTGCGTCTTCATCCCATACGCCTCCAAACATGCGACAGCGGTCCTGTTCACAGCTCTCCTGGCCTGATCCTGACCCGCCTGAGCCACAGTCTGCATAGAAAACACACCAAAACACAACATCATTAATTAATCATATGCACACACAAGGGAAAAGCCTCTCAGTCTATGGATCTAGTGGAAATAGTGTCACAGTTTTATTTGTCTTGAAGTTAACACTACATTTACACATTGGGAGCAAAGTTAAGATAATTTACATTTCCCCTCGTGATGGCGAGAGGGAACCAAAGGCGCTGCTGGTAGTACAAGATAATGACCGTGTCTAGCGAGGACCACAGATTGACTAAATAAATTAGACATCTCTGCACCACCAGTGAGGCATCCTTTCATTTCAATTAAATCAGAAACAAAAAAGGGGGAGGGAATTATTAACTCTGGCCTCCAAGTGTGCAGAGAGAATTGGTGGTGAGGCCTGCTTTATGGGTGCCTGCTTCCCGATATGAGAATGCAACTAATTGCAAAGTGTTCTGTAAAATCTAATTATCTCCCGAGACTTTAAAGAAAGTTGTCCCAGCAACTCTTTAACTGTGACCCTGAAATGGCTTTTTGCTTGTTTTAAAAATGCACTTCTGTGTTTCACAGGAGGAGGAACCGCTAAGGCTGGCCTAATGTTTATAGGAAAAGAGGCAGCAAGGACAAACAAAATACCATAATTACGGTCCAGGATGTGTAGCTATACTAAACTATTTAAAAGAAATAGCAGAAGGAAAGGGGAGGGGGTTTAACTGACAAGAAGGTTGATTTA
>VUQS01005317.1:12917-23680 GCA_015108495.1 Heterochromis multidens
TCGAGGTCTTTCTTTCTTTTCTCGTCTACTTTTAGGGCTCATTCAACTCTGTGTATCGATGCACTGCCTCTAATGGTTAAATCAATGTCATAGTGTAATGGAAGTACCACTTAGCATAAACCACCTTCTAAAGTAGATTATGGAGCAGGTCACAGTGCACGCGTGGGGAGGGGCAGATGAAGTCCCGGCTGTTCTTTGATATGGGTCATCAGCTGTGGTGCTGGGAGAGATTTGAGTGGTCGATACAGTGGAGGAGCCCTCACTTTATTATCTGTGCCTTCAACAGAGGAGTTGGAGCTTTGTGTAGAGTTCCCCCCCACCCCCAGAAAACATCAGGGCTTATTAAGGACTCGCTCCGTCTCCATTTTAAAGCCCCAACCCTAATCCTTTTACTTGAATTTGCCATTGTTGCAACTTATTGATTCTGAACCACAGTCCGAGTTAAACATAACATTTTGTGACAGAGCTAATGCGCTGCGTAATGGCTTTCAGCTGCCAGTGACATTATCGCAGGTACTTGGCGTCAGATGGCATCTGAAAGTGAGAAGAAGAGATCAGAAACAGAAAGGGAGCTCAGCAGCCCGTGGTTGGCTTCCTGTATCTGTTTACTGTTTGCCAGCTCAGCACGACACAGTAAAAAGGAAATGCAGGAGTAGCCAATTCATATTCCGCTCAGGTCCCTTCACAGAGACAAGATAAATATATAAAAGAGGTAAGACATTAGAATGGAATAAATAAAAGTGAAAGGCGAAGGAGGGGGTCCTAATTAGCTGTTGTTCTTTGATGTGCCCATCACCCACGCTGCCTATGAACCTTTCAATTAATACGTCCCCAGCCAAGATGGCTGCATCAGCTATTCTCCCTGTACTGCCCATCCATTTCTTTTTACTCAATCTTGTCAGAAGCCTGAGTCTATTTAGCCAGGGGAGCTCCATTAAGAAGACAGAATTGAGCGGCAGAGAGAAGAAAGGAAATGAATTGCATAAGAATAATGTCCGAAAAAGACTGAGAGGATTTGACAGTAGAAATAATAGAGGGAGTAAAGAGGAAGATGGTATTGTGAAAGCTGTCTTGAACTATGTGCTAAGGAAAACAGAGGGAAGAGGAGAAAACAGGAGAACCCGGGTAAATTATAGATGATAGAGAGGAAAAAAGAGTGCAGAGATGCAGCCTGAAGATGTTAAGTCAACCAGATTTGTTGTGTCTACATCAATGGTCCAGAAGCATCTGATATTTTTATGATACCTCTGGTATTATGACCTGACTGAATGTCAACTTGGGACATCTATGACTTTAAAGAAATTCTCCCTTGTTGAAAATGACAGTGGTTTTGCTCCCTCTATCAGGCCTTTGTACAGCCTGCCTTTGACTGATGTGACAGCGCGTTAGTCCAAATAAAGTTCTTGTAAGATAGAGAGGGATGGAGAGTCACAGCCGATGGGAGAAAAGGGATGGGGTGTTTTTAGATGGCAGGAGGAGAAAAGAAGTTTTGTTGCCTCAACAGAAGGTTAGAAGCCCCTGTGATGAATGGACCATGAAGGAAAAATGTGCTGATCACACTCCGAGAAGCTCTAGTCCCACCCAGCCACTCACTTAGCTTTGTTTTTTCATGCCCTTTCGTGTCTTTTGGAGCTTGATCAGATCTGTGCCATGTAAGGAGCGGGGTAAGGATCATGCATCGCCGTGTGATCCTGCACTCATAATCTTGTTTATTAAATGTCTATTCAATTAAAAAAGGGCCTGGGCCTCCATAGGTGATGCACTGCTCTCAGTTACCACTTTGTCAGTGTCGAGAAAAGGAGCTGAGGCCAGGCCTACCCGAGTGTGAAATTAAACAGGTGATAAATTTCCCTGTATGGCCAACAGTGGGAACACTGTCATTTTTCATTACTGCTAAATAAAAAGGCAGGAGAAAACAACTTCCATTTTTATGCTGTGCGCTCCCCTCCTCCCAACAAGACTAATGAGGATGGTTTTTAAGTCAGGTCTACGTAAGCAAATAAATCACACATTCACTTCCTCTCTGGGCTTATCTTAGATTTGAAGTATGGAGTGGGGAGTTCTGCATACTGGTGATGTAGAGCCTCGCTGCTGTCTACAATGGAGCCAGGAAAAAAAACAGAATTACATTTTGTGACAAGGGTGCTATATAACACAGCATATACTCTTAATTTTGCCAAAACTACCACTGATGCTGTACATCTAGGCAAAGGTGAATATATCAGCAACAAATCCTGTTTAAGACAGGTAGCCGAAGAGAAGTAGAACAACTTTCAGCAACTTGGTTTTCACTGTTTTACAGGCTTCCTGTGGAGGGTCCGGGTCAGATTTGAGGGGGCCGCAGAAAAAGACCAAACTTGCTGCTGCCCCTGGGGTGAAATTTATTGAGTTCCGCCGAGCCCATCTCCACCCCTATCTGTGAAAACCTCGGTGCCCCTTTTGTCAAGAAGCACAATTTTGATGGAGAAGACTGCAAAATGGAAAGAAATGTGAGTGGGTGGGACAGCAGGGTGCGATGTGGAGAGCAAAAAGAAAAAAAAAAAAGATTCTATTGTGTAAGCCTGATAGTTCTCTCTGAATCAAAATGAGCAAGTGATGGCAAAAAGGAGAATGCTGAGAGACAGTATGGTAGAGAGAATAAAATATAAAAACAAAGCCATCAGGCACTGCAAGCAGAGCAATGCCCTTGGGATGTAGATGAGAGTACTTTTCGCCTGATACAACCAACAGACAATGAGGAGTGTGTAGCTGTGTGCGTGTGTGTGTTTCTGTGTGTGTGTGGTGACAGTAAGTCTGCACGTCTGCATCGGGGGCATACAGTTTCACATTTCTTCATGCTCCACATACAAAAAAAGGTCACTTATCTCAGTCAATGAAATGATGTTAAATCGACCACAAGAAGCTTTGACGGCGCGATTCTCCTCACAGGCCTGGGGCCAAATACGGTAGACAATGGTAGTAGGGGGGAAAAAAAGGGAGAAAAAAAAGAAAAAAACACCCCTGGCTATAGCAATCAAAATGGAAGTGGATTCCCCTCATCTCTATTTGCTCTGTCCTCCATCTACTCCCTCTTTTCTTCTCTCCAGCCATCCCTCCTGCTGGCAGGTGTAATCTGCTCCCCTTCACACCTTGTCAGTGGATGACTATGTTCACTGTGATGACCAACTAGCCACAAGGGAACAGCATTGCCACTGTCTGCATTTAAAACCAGAGGTTGGCATTTTGCTCCCTCCAGAGTTGTCCCCAAGATGGGATGAGTGAGGGACTGTGATATCCCGCCTCAGTCTGTCAGTGCTGATCAAGATATGATCTGCACGGTGAATTAGAGCTCATTTATTCAGAATGTGGAGCAATGACAAAGCTACAGGCATGGAAATGAGGGATACTCACATTAAGTGCCATCGGTCACGCATTTAAAAGCCTAATTGAATAGAAGAGCTAGATAAAATGTGTACCCTAACTGTCACAACACAAACAAACACCCCCCACCCCAAAAAGCATAATAATTCATGCTATTACAGCTCATATTGCAAATTCAGGTAAAAGTACATGCTGTAATCACCATCCTACAATTCAGGGATCATCTTTTTAATACACATAATGTTCTCATTCTCTAATAATCTCTATACTTCAGTAACCTATACTCTACCCTTTTTTCATTTTTAGCTATGCAAATGCAGGAAGCATTGAGTTCGAGATGCATCTACAAGCTGCTAATATCAAATGAAAAACCGTCTGTAATTAATTAGTTTCAGTTTATTGAGGCATCAAGTAGCAATGGGGGAAGCGGTTCAGATCCATAAACAAAAACAGCTGCAACTGATAGTTACAAAGCACGCTCATGAACAAACAAGTCAGCCAGACAACCAGCCAATGAAAATACTGTTTTGAAAGAGTACAGCTGACCTGAGCTTAATAACCCAGAAGTCATTTCTGTATTTGTAACAGGTTTTGTTTACAGAAACACACTGCGACTGTCACCTCATGTTTTGCTGTGTTAAGACGACGTTATGCCGCTGGTGGCATATGCCACCATTATCAAAAATCCACAGATGACTAAATACTGTACCATAGGTCAGTTGATAAAGATAATTACACCACTTCAATGGCCGATTGGTTAACATAATTACACCATTTCAAAGTCCATTTCCTACCTTCATCACAGTTGCCGGGCTTCGCCACATCAATTCTCCTCATCTGCGTGCAGGAATGTCTGCGAAGTTCACACTCATTGTCGTAGGTGGTTCCATCACTTCCACACACTGGGGAGGAGGGCTCGCCTGAGCACTGCGGGCACTCACACCTATTCTGGACACACCGGGCACCCATGGCACAAACAGTGCTGCCACATGTTTCTGTATTAAACACACAGCAGAGGGGCAGGCCACAGCATGACTGGTGAGTTATTTTGATGGATCTCATCCACACGGACATTCAAAGTCATCTATGGAATATATTTTTAAATAGGATTTCTCTTTTCCTTTTCTGTTTGTCATGCATGCTGCTTCCCCTTGTAATATATTCCATTTTTAAAACACATACAGTACATGCTGCCTGAGTAATTTCCCATCTGAGAATTCAGTTTGACAAGTTTGCTTGTATTTGAACTGCCTGCAGTTTTATGAGCTTCCTGATGGGCACTACTATTTCTACATGTCATTTCCATATTTAACGTAGAGCCAGAGGAAAGAAAGAAATCTTTTAAATATGAATATCGTGCACTTTTTTCTAGCCTAATATCTAATCACCAGGATTCATGTTTGTGCTAAGATCACTGATATTCCTTTCATATTTGTACTAATAATGACATACTAAAGATGACATACTGTAACTACTGGACACATACTGCATAAATGTATGTATTACTTACTGCACTCTCCCTGGCTGACCACTCGGAGGTCCATCTGTTGTTTGCAGGCTCGCACATGCAGCTCACACTCACTATTGTAGGTGGTACCGTCACTGCCACACACAGGCTGGTAGGACTTGACACACTCTGATGGACACACACACTGCCTGCTCTGGGTGTCGCAGATTGCCCCAAAAGAGCAGTTGGCACAAGCCTCATCTAGATGGGGATAAGGAAGAAAGCAAATGCTTAGTGTGTCTATGCATGTGTGCTTCAGGTGTAATTACATAACCTTGGTTGCAAGGTTTGACTCTAACAGATACAGTGAATTTAGAGGATATTAAGTTTCTTTTACACTGCTCATATTAATGTATTGTAGACTTAAAATGGATTATCTTATGTTATCATTATGCAAATGCAGTGCACTGCTTTTCAACTCATCTTACATTCTGACAATGCTTGAAACATCACTTAAGTGGATATGAAGTTGCAAAGGAATGAGTTTCTGCCTACTACACATCCTTATGGTAGCGTTGCATGTCATTTGGTCTTTCAGCCACTGACAAGCAAAGTGAATAACACTGATTATCTCATTATAATGCAATGTTCTGCTTGGAAACACTGGGTCCTGGCAGTCATGTGAATGTTACTTTGACACACCCATTACCACCCAAGACAAGAACTGCGCCAATACAGTAAAAAGTAAAAACTTACAGTAAAAATGTTTTAGAGTTTACATTACAAGCTCAGTATATGGAATGAAGATTTGGAAAATTTAAATCTTAGTAGAGCATTGGAAATCAGAGTACTGGAAATGCTGGAGATGTTACTCAGACGGTAATTACACACCACAGATTTGTTCAATGCAAATATGCACTCACTGGACACTTTATTAGAACAGCCTTAATTCTTTGTGGCATAGATTCAATAAGATGCTGGAAACATTCCTCAGAGATTTTGGTCCATATACTGTAGACGTGATACCATCACACACTTGCTGCAGATTTGTCAGTTGCACATCCATGATGAAAATCTCCCATTCCACCACATCTCAAAGGATTGGGAGGCCATTTAAGTACAGTGAACTCACTGTCATGTTCAAGAAACCAGTTTGAGATTATTTGAGCTTTTTGACATGGTGTGTTATCCTGCTGGAAGCAGCCACCAGAAGATGGGTACACTGTGGTCATAAAGGGATGGATATGTCAACAATAATACTCAGATAGGCTATGGCGTTTAAATTAAGCTCAGTTGGTACTAAGGGACTTAAAGTGTGCAAAGAAAATATCCCACACAACATTACACCACCATCAGCAGCCTGAACCTTTGATACAAGGCAGGATGGATCCTTGATTTTGTGTTGTTTATGCCAAATTCTGACCCATTGTGCTGAATGTCACAGCAGAAAGTAAGACTCATCAGAAAAGCCAATGTTTTTCCAATTTTCCATTGCCCAGTATAGGTAAGGACATGAGAACTGTAACCTCAGTTTCCTGTTCTTAGCTGATAGGAGTGGCACCCATTCCCCTCTAACCTCTGGCATCGACAAGGCATTTTCGGCCAGAAAACCAACATTCATCAGATATTTTCTCATTCTCTGAGACCATTCTCTGTAAACTCTAGAGATGGTTGTGTGGGGAAAATCCCACAAGATCAGCAGTTTCTGAAATACTCAGACCAGCCCATCTGCCACCAACAACCATACCACAGTCAAAGTCACTTAATTCACTTTTCTGCCCCATTCTGATGCTCGATTTGAACTTTAGCAAGTTATCTTGACCATGTCTATCTGTCATGTATATCTGCCTAAATGGACTGAGTCGCTGCCAAGTGATTAGCTGATTAGATATTTGCATTACCAAGCAGTTGAACAGATTTGCCTAATCAAGTGGCCGTGGTTATGTAACGGCAAATTACATTGTTATGCAAATATAAAAGACAATGCACTTAAGGCTACAAGGAACACTAAAACAGTTTGGGTAGAGGTCAAAGTTAAATCTTTAAAAATAAAAGAGTTAACACTTTTCTACTTGGTTTGTTTCTAGAAGAACACAATTGTAATAGAAATGAACAAACACGAAAAAACCTGAGTTTTTAAATGGCAAAAAGATAATAAAAGAAACGTTATATTTTATATGTACTCTATGTCTCATAAGATTTATGTCTCATAATTTTAATTAGCCATGAATGTGTGCTCTTTTGCATTTTTCTCACGCAAGATGATTATAAGAATTAGTATAAGAATTAAGGATGACTCAGGCACACATTATGATACACAAGTCCTTTTACAATTAAGAGCAACAGGAAATTGCTAGTTTTCCTATTTTTTCTGGGAAAATCAGGAATTGGCATAAAACTTTATTAGTCTACATAAGGTACATTCAACTGATTTTTAAAGAATATAGAAAGCCACACACCTGCCATTTAAAGTTGTCACAGTTCACCTGCATGTCAGAGGTAAAAACCAAGCCATGAAAAAAAAAAAAACTCTCCCCAGACAGAACCCTAACACAGCACAAATCCATGGAGGAGGATTTTAGAAAAGATGTTAAAGTGCATGAAGTTCCCAGGAGCACAGTGGGTTCCATCACTAAAGAAATTTCAAACCACCCAAAACTACTCTTTCTGGAACTGAAACTAAATAGCTGAACACAATGAGCTTTGAAAATTGTCACCAAAAATAGATGAAGCTACCAGAAGGTCAACTACGTCTCCAGCAATCAGGACTTTATGAGAGTGGTCCAAAACTGAAGCTAGTCCTGAGTAAAATCCACAAGAGGGCCTGGCTAGAGTTTGCCAAATTACACTTAAATCATTCTGAAAGCATGAAGGAAACGATTCTCCGGTCTGATGAGACAAGAATTGAACTCTTTGGCTCGAATACCAATTGTTGTATGTAGTGAAAGCCAGGTACTGGCTACTCCCATCCCTATGGGGAAGCATGGTGCCAGCACCATTTTTTGGGAACGCTTCTCAGCAGCGGATGCTGAAAAGAACTAGTCTCAACTGAGAGTGAAAAATCACGCTTTCCTGTAAAATTGTAAGGTTAATCATATATGCCCCAAAATATGCTATTTTTTCACTGCTTTTTATTCAGAGTCAGGCTGAGGACATCTGTATTTTCTCACCAAAAGACAGCGCTGAGATACCTGAGAAAAGGCTAAGAGAGCTTTTGAAACCTTTCATATTAGTTTGAGGATTTATCTGGATCATCGCTTGACTGATTGACTGAGACAAAGTTTCCCTCAAAAGAAACAGCAAGGCAGGCTCAGATATACCCAGTGTGCTGACTGAGCCCTCATGGGGGCATGAAACAAATGAGAAGGCAAATGCAAGTCCTCATACACAGAAAAGGCTAGTAGTATAGACACCTTTTCCTCTGACACCAATTACACCAGGAGGATTGCATTAACAGCTCACTATCACATTCAATTAGGGGCAGGCTAATACCCACCGCTGATTTAGCACTAATTGAGAGAGGCGAGGCTGGCCACTGGAACCCTCCACATTATTAATCTGTTTATTACTCTTTTAGAGCCATTCATTTACTTCATCTCTTCATCTAATGTGGGCATCCACTGCTTTCTTGATTAACAGCCATCCACTGTGAAGTGGATATGGCAAAAAATGTGGCACTTTATGTACAGTATATTGCCCGTGGGAGCCTGTAGGAGCAAATGTTTCATTCTGTGCAGGTAGAATGGCCAATTCTATGAAGACGTACTTATATTAAACTGCAAGAGCAGGACTTTCAGGACAATTGTTTATGCTAAATTGATGTGAACTTTTGGTCTGGGACTATTTTTCACAGTCTGGCCTTCTCTCTTGAGTTTCAGTTTGGGGACATCTTAGTATCTTGGCACCCAGTGACATTTTTCTACAATCATATTTTTGCCTCCAAGTTTGTTGCAACAGTTTTTGGATTGCTCTGACCTTTTCCAACATGTCACTTTTTCAGTGCAAAAGGACCTTCAAATGATTTTGCTGTTGAAGACCTGACCAGCACAGACCGATTCAATACTCTTGCTATCATCTCGGTCACAGACAGCAATCAAGGCCTCAGCGTCAGTGGCTGACCTCACTAATGCACTTTATTTATAGGATGGGAGCAAATCCCTGCAAGTTCTAAAATCTTGTGGAAGCACCACATTAACACCTATCGTTTTAGAATGGGTCGTCACATAAGAGTGTAATGTTGGGGTAGCATTATAGTTTGTCAGTATTTAATGGCTCAGTCTAAATAACAATGAAGTGGATTGCTCTTTCTATCCCAACTCTCAAAGTTGTTTTTTTCCCTAAAAAAAACAAAAAACAAAACATTATATATATATATTCATTCGGTGAAGAATCTCCCCTTCAAGGCTTTTCTATGACAAAAATAAATAAACACAAAATATAGTAAAAGTGGACTGCTGTGGTTGTGGCTCCTCTGTGGTTGAGGCAGCTATAAATCAGGAAGTGGAAGTGGTGAGTGTTGTCCTTTATCAGGCCCTGTGTCCTGATAGTAGCCTCGCTTCTTTATCAGCTCCTGCCCCTCGCACCTGGCTCTCTGCACTGCCTGATCCTCCAGACAACATGCATCACAGACAGAAGAGGAGGGGAGCTTCAGTTCAAAGCCAGGAAAAGAGGGGGGAATTGTTGCCATTACTGATAATGTTAGGATGTGTACTTTTTGTCATGTCTGATCTCTGATTCAGTCATCTCCAAGTCTGTCATCACCATTTCTGGGTTTCAGGGGTTTCTGAAGGCAACCTCGCAACCATTAAAAGTTCAAAATTTAAGGTAAAAAGTCTGGCTAGCCATTATGAAACACAGACATGACAATAAAGAATGAGAGACATTACAACAGGGGATCTTTCATCTCATGGAAATGCCTTTCAGGCGCACTACTGCAAGAGCCTAGAAAAATATACAGTATAACACACTGTGTCCAAGATCAAAGTAAGATATTTTAAAGCCTTTTCATGCGCGTTGTGATAAAGAACCTTATATTAATATTAACTAAATTAAAAAAAAAGCTTAAGAGTCAACTAAAATTGGTTCTACCTTTTCAGCAAGATGATTCAGGGCAATAAAGACTCAAAAATGGCACCAGTCTCTGGCCCAAAAACAGCTGACAGACTGATGTTTTGTGAGTATGGAGATGGGCTGATCATTAGATATGCTTAATAACATTTGGGCAACCATTTAGGCAGCACTGGCACCCAGATCAGGGGAGTTAGAATGATTTTGTATGCCATTCATAACAAGTCTGGCATGAGTCTGGCAATAAGGTGTGCTTAATTTAGGCTCTGGCTGCAGTACATCAATTTGGCACCTGTGACATCTACAGTATGTTTCTAGACTGTCTGAAGATGCTCTCTAAAATTGTAACATTGCTAAGGCATGGAGCAAAAGGCCTAGGTCAAGTTGAACATGGTTGCATTGGCTACCAGGTAAGCTACCCAAAACTGACATTTACTTTAGATATAAGTAAATGAGAACCAGACACATTTTCTGTGAACCAGAAAATGTCATTTTCATGTAACAGCATGACTTATGAACTTTAACTTGACGAGACAACAGATATTTACAGGGCTTCTCCTTATACAAAACCAATTCCAAAAACGTTGGGACACTGTATAAAATGTAAATAAAAGCAGAATGCAATGATTTTCAAATCTCGTAAAAAAAAATCCATATTTTATTGACAATAAAACCTAAAAAACATATTAAATGTTTAAACTGAGGAAATGTACTATTTGAAAAAAAAAGGTCATTTGGAATTTTTGCAGCAACACATCTCAAAAAATTTGGGACAGGATTATGTTTACCACTTTGTATCATCCCCTCTTCTTTTAACAACAGTCCATAAATGCCTGGGAACTGAGACCAGCTGCTGGACTTTTGGGAAAGGAATGAAAAGAAAATTTTT
>VUQS01005318.1:2550-17825 GCA_015108495.1 Heterochromis multidens
TTGACTTTTGTCTGTAAAACAATTAGTACTGAAGACAGAAATTTTTTTTGGAAAATATGTCGTAAGAGTAACATGAATAGCAGTGTATGAATGCATAATCATAGTATTTTAACTGTTTAACAGGCTTTTAGGCTATTGTTCAAGTTTATAAACTCTTAGCTCTTCACTTGTCTGCTTTTCCAATTCTTCACATACTGTCCATTCACTTCTTTTTGACTGAGACAAGTCAGAGTAATCCAGACCTTGGTATGCTAGCATATCAAAATTAAACTTTTAAATTAGCAACACTTCATGCTTGAGGGCCACGGATACTTTGAATGATATTTGTTTTTTAATCCCCATTGGATTCAGTCCAGTCTGAAGGAACCCAGATCAAAATCAAAATCAGTTTAATTTAATGTAAAAAAAGATATATCTACAAAGACTGAGCTTTGTAGATCTATAACATTCCAGATGAGAAATGTATATAGTTACTACTCAGCTTTGCAAAAGGATAAAAGACAAATTGACATCTAAATTACTTGAGTCAGTTTAAACACAGATAAAAACATTAATATGACCCAAGGGTAGATGAAAATGTGGCCAATATTTTTATAAATACTGAACTTTTATGAAATATTACATTTATCATACTTTTTTCCTAATAGATTTGTGTGTGTCATAATCTAATAAGGCACCTGTTAATAATTAAATTATTTTACAGAAAGGAAACCTTAACCCACATTATCATCAGTCATACACATATATCAACATACCTTTTTTAATCTCTGCAGAACACCCAGTTGATGTGATCACTCTCTGTCTTTAAATGACTCAAAGAAAACTCAAGTCAAATTTAATGACTGCTATTGCCTTCTCTGAGTGGCCAACTAAAATAGCCTCCTCTATCCTGACAGCCAGTATTCTGTATATCACTACACTTCTATCCCCCAGCAGTATAGTCAGAAATATGTTCAACACTGAGTCATTATCATCTGTGAATATTGGTGAATTGACAGTACTGTGCAACTGTCTTGAGTCACCCCTCGTTTTCTTTATATTTAGGAGTCAGACTTTCCTGTATTTTTTTAAAGTGGTCTTGAGCAATATTTCTCTAGGCTTTCTAAAGGTCTTTCAAAGTTTTTCTTTGGACATTGGCTGCTTTTTTACTCATTTGCCAATTTCTTTACTTGAATCTAAAAAGAATTTTAAAAATGCAAAAGATAACACAGTTTGACAGACATAAAACAAGGTGATTCCCAAAGAGCTATTAGCTGCAAAATTGGTATATCTCAGCATTGTGTGCAATGTGTCCTTAAAAAATTTGAGGAAACTAAACAAGTGGAGGACAAAGAAGTGACGGGCCTAAAAAACTACAGATTAACATTATCTGAAAGTCATGTCTTTTTAAGAAATAGAAAAATCCAACAAAGACATGCCACAGGACCTGACAGATGCATCTGGCCCTTCAATTGACCCATCCACAGCCTCATCAGAAATGGTCTCAGTGGAATGGTGGCTGTCAAGAAGCCTTTCTGAAGGAAGGGAAACAGGGAGAAAAGGCTGTAAGTATGTCAAATTACACAAGAACTGGACTAACAAACAATGGCGACAGGTCTTATAGAGTGATGAATCCAAATTTCTGGTTCAAATGGTCAATATGTGCAGAGAAGGTCAGGAGAGAGGTACAACAGTGAGTGTTGACAGGTATCTATAACACATGATGAAGGTTCTGTTATGGTTTAGGGCTGTATTTCAGCCAGTACTGTTGGGGATCTTGTTAAAACTGATGGAATTATGAACAGAGAAAAGTACCATCAGATTTTGATCCACCATGCCATACCATCTGGAAACTGTCTGATTGGTAAGGGCTTTAAATTTTACATGACAATGATCCTAAACATGCAATGCAATGCAAAACAATGCAATAAAAGCATACCTGGATAGAAAAACATAGTGGAACACTATAAGTCATGGATTGGCCTCCCCAGAGCCCAGACTTCAACATTATTGAAGCAGTGGGAAATCATCTTGACAGAGAACAGAACAAAAGGAAGCCAGCATCCAAAGAAGAGCTCTGAATGTCCTTCAAGAAGCCTGGAGAACTATTCCTGAAGACTATTTAAAGAAATAAAGGTGGTCATACCAAATATTGACTTTCAAGCCAGTTGTGCAAACTCTATTTTTGCCTTTTATACTGTATTTCCATGTATGTTTGCACGTTTCAATAAATTGCTGCACCTATTTCTCATTTTCCTACCAAAATATTTTAAAAAATGACGATTGACTCAAGACTTTTGCACACCATTGTAGTACATGATGGTCATCAGTGTTGCTAGGAAAAAAAATCTAAATTCAAATCAAATATTAAATTGGAAAGTCAATTTTAAAAAAAACAAAGAGACAAATAATTTATATGGGCAATTGTTTAATTAGCATCACACATATTACAGATAGTGAAACAGCAATATACAGTTACAATGATTTGAAAGGATAATTTATTAAGCTAATCTGGCTATTCTTTAGTACAGTTTCAATATGCAAAGAGTACAATTTATTATATAATTTATATTATTGCAATAATAGCATACAGTTTTTTTCTACTTACAAGTGTACATTAAGTCATGATGAACATTTTTAATGGAAACTTTCTTGAATTTGACAAAACTTCAGAAATATGATGAATAAAAGGGATTTTTAAAAAAAAAAAAAAACTTCAACTTAAGCATTGCAAACTAAAGATTTATTTTTTTTTAACCATGAGCACCTTCTTATTGTCCAGCATTAAACATCTTCTTTCTGCCCTCCATGCCAGACATGGCTTCCACGTTCTTTCGCCAGTCCGTCACTTCTTCCCTCTGTTCAAAAAAAGAATAATAATATACAGATTGTAAATTGCTTTTTAATTTATTTATTTTTTTATCTGTGAGCATTTTTACATTTTTACCTTTTCATCTTCTTTCTTTACTGTCTTAAGGTTGGCCTTGAAATCAGCCTTCATTAGTCTGGAAGTGTCACTGTATGCACCCAGCACATCGTCTGTTGTTTTCTTGACCCTTTTCAAGTTGGGCTTCTTTATACCCTTCAGCTCAATGACCTTCTGATTGAGTGATACAATCTGTGCAACAAACATCATAGTATAAAGACAAAAAGTACATGTATGTGATGTTTACACTTTGACATTGAAAGTACTTTCTGTTATTAACCTCTGTAGGTTTTAACTAACCCATTCACCACCAGGGGCAGCATTTTACCACCTTTTTATACACAGGAGTATACAATAAATACCTTTAATCCCTGATTCAAAAAGTCTGTACCTCTTTCTCGTTTTTGCCTACTTTAACCTCCATATCATAACGTGCTTCATCTGCTACATCAATTTTATTATGTAATTCTCTGCAAAGTTCCTGTAAAGAAGAAAAAGAAAGATGTTAACATAATGTAAAATAATTATTTGCCAATAAGCATGATTTGTTGTGTCAGTACCTGGAGCTCCTGGACTGACAGACCTGACAGCTGCAGCGGAGGGTAACACTCATTCACAACTCTTTCTTTCTCTCTTTTTTTCTCTTCACTTTCTGCCACCAGCATAGCAGCTGCCTTTTTCAGCAGTTTGGACTGAAATATTGTAAGGCTTTTAATAATGCCCTGATAAATACTAAAACAGTCTTCAATCACACTTTATAACATTAAATACTGCTCATATATGGCTATTTTGAATAATAATTGTTTTAATCATAACAATTAAAATTATAATAACAAACCAATCACAACAAAATGCAAAACAAAAGTTCCTTTAAGTCTGCAAGACCTACTTTCAAAAGCAGTCGGCGTGTAGCAGCAAACTTTCGCTTTCTCTGTGACAACAAACAATGGATGGTTATATATATATATAAAATGCAGCGATCAATGCACCTAATAAATATCACATAAGATGTATAAAATTTGGAAAGAATATTTTCACTCACCGGTCTTCATTATCAAATGACGGCATGAAAAAAAAATTTTTTTTTAAATAGGTAAATGATGTTACACATTAAAAATAAATAAATAAAAACTAAAGAATAGCATAATACTCACCCCTCAGACATTGCTTCAGCTTATTGTGCCTTTGGAACAGAAATTTTTTTTAGATGAACATTATTTGTATTTTAACACATATAGAATCACAACACTTTTACAAACTGCACTTAGTATAAATTAAAATTCAAGCAAACATTCCAAAAGCTAAACATTTTAAATGTGATGCTGTGATACTTTTCTTTGCCATATCTCTGTGTAAAGTGAATTTTTTGTGGTTTTGGATGCAGACTAAATCTATAATCCAGGTGATGTCAACCACTTATTTGGGTTTTTTTTTTTAACTGCATGTTAAGAGCGAAGGGTAGATCTGACTGAGAAATTGAGCACAGTGCATGCTCATACAAAAGCGAAGTGCAAGTGTGACCAAAATTTACAACATGAACAGAATTTTGTATTTATTAAGAAATTAATTTTGTATTTAAAAAGATTTCAAACTAGTGAATGAGACCATAAACTTATTAGGTAAGTATTTATTGAGGTCATAAGTCAAGAGAATAGTAGCGTAATTTTCCCAGAAACCTCCTTTTGGAGTTGCCCTCTGTTGGCCATTAAAAAGAATGCATGTTTAAGGCTTTTGGGACCTGTAGGCCTTGTTTTGGATACAGGACATGGGACTGGACTTGTAATCAAATAAAAACAAATCTAGTGGAATATATTGTTCTATTGTTCTTCATATTGTTATTGTTCTTGACCTTGTTTTTTTTTTTTTTACTTTTTATTTGACAAAACAATTAAGTGAGAAAATCATATGCAAATTAATATATAATACAAAAATTGCACTCCTAGTATTCTCTGTTGATAATAAGATTAGGGAATTAGGGAACTGCTAAACAGATTTATTTAGTCTAATAGCTCTCAGGGGCTTTCAGATAGATTTCAGTTTTCTTCCCAGGACTTGCCTGTTGCACAGCTATATTTGGCCACATTGCACTCTGTCCCATCAGCTGCTGTGGCCTTGATAATGCGAGAGACAGCCAAGCTACAAAAAGTTTGGCAGCAGAGAAAGTGGAACAACACCATACCGGCAGATACTATGAGAGTTAATTTAAAATCTCATCCAGATTCAGATTCATATTGTTGCACATTTTCCATCTTCCAACGTTGTTAATTTAGTTTATCTGACACCCACACATAAATTTAGCTGTCTAAGACTAAGCTGAGTAGGTCTTTGAATAAACTGGCTATATTATATGTCTTCAAATAATGTAGCCTTGTCTTCATCTATAATATTTTTTTATTTTCTGTGTAGCTTTACTTTTGAAACTTACTACACATTACTACATGTATTAAAATTAATTTTATTGTGATAAGCACTTGAAAGTCTAAAAATAAAAGCATATCAGAGCTCCTCACTTTACAAAATTATCCAGTTTAAAATAAGCCAGTCTAAGAGAGGGTGAAGGTCAAGGTCAACAAGCAAAGCCGCAGACAGTTTAAGAAACCTTCAGCCTTAGCCAGAAGGTTGCCAGTTCATATGAGTAAACCATCATCACTTATCACATCAGCTTTTAACTGCAGTGAAGGGTCAAGCGTGCTGTTAGCAGAGCCAAAACGTTGTCGTGGAGTTTAAGCCTCAGATTACATTTCCTCACTGAGAGGATCAAGACATCACTAAGAAGCTTGTGGTGTCGTGAAAGTAAAAGCTGGACTGCCAAGTTCAAAAAGTTGCTTTGACAAAAGTAGCCACATAGCTGGGATCTGGTCACATAAAAACTGTCTGCAGTATAACTGTCAGGGGCATGCAGATATGCAGCATTCCTCTATCCCTGTGTTAAAGCAAGACTCAGCTCGACTCAGACAGCTATAAGGCTTTAAAGAAAGATACTTTATTAATTGAGAAAATAGAATAGATCATTATTGTCATTTTTAAAAGAATAATCAAAAAACATAATATTAGTTAATATTATTATTATTATTATTAATATGGATCATTGAGCCATCTCTTAATGATCCATCTCTTAATATTGCAATTCTAGGTCAAAAGTCTCATAAAATATTTGTGTTAAATATCACTGACTTTTATTTTTACCTTACCTTGGTGTTGAAGGGAAATCAGACAGGGTAGCAGTGTGTCGAGAAAAGGAAACGCACTTTATGGTTATTACTGAAAGATTTACGTGTCCAAAGTATCATGGGAATGGCTTGTTAAAATAGACCCCCTGTCCACCTGACAATTGCTGCACCATGCTGCACAATCCATTTTTGATTTGCCCTCAACCCATGACCCATTTATTTTCATGTGATTGTACTGCACAAGGCACACCTCACACCTCCCTCACCTAGCTGACAGCTGAGCTATCCTCTGCAGATGCCAGGCACTAAAGGCATGTTTGCTTTTTTAAATTTGTGCCATTGTGTGCCCTCATTGTGTATTGCCAGAGGACTACATCAAAGACCAGTTATTTCAAAGGTGCATTTTAATGTCAGTTTTTAAAAGTTGAAGTCTGGTAAAAGTTTCAACCTAACCTATTTAAATTTGTATTTAAAGCCACTATAAATACACTTAAAACATGGTTTCTAACTGTATAACAGACTGCAGAGTAGTTTTAATAAGTGTTTGGTTCATTTATTTCTGAAGCATAACTTCTATAATGCATTGGTAGTGTTTTAAAAATGCTTTCCTAACATGGTGTAACCTATGACTATACTTCCATGTTTATAGTGTGCTATAAAGTACTTATTAAAGCTTATTCACCAATAAAAGTCATTCACAACACAGATGAAATATAAAAACATTTACATATTTTGGTGTACTGTGCATGATTTACAGACACATACAAGCAGATATGAAGCTGTTATAAACTTTATATATCATCTGAATTATGAATTTTAGGGATGGGGAACTAAAGAGATTAACACAAAAAAAAATATCTGATCACAGCTCCATGAAAGTGTTTTATAATGATGAACACAGCACTTCATATCACAGTCTGGGCCTGCTGTACTGAATCAAAGAGTATTTTTGTATTTGGATAAAGATGCATCCCTGCGTTATGAATCAGAATTGCCATGACTGCACTCTCACACAGAGGTCAGATCAAACACAACATCTACCGTCTATTCTGGTCAGATTTCAGTGGCACAAGACTGTCTGTCTCTCTTTCTGTCTTAGTGTTATGTAAACTGATACAGTTGAGCTCAATATCCAGTAGGAGGCACAGTAACTCAAACAATGCTACAGGAATTATCACATAGTCACGTAGTGTGTTATAGCTGGTAACCAAGCAGTGCATTGCTCTAAGTTTGCTGCCCAAAGTGCTGGACAGTCTGCTGGCTTTATGTGTTGACCCTCTGAACTCACACTTTCTGTTATCTGTGCATTTCAGTAACATTGCATGTGGGTCACAATGGATGCGAAAACATGATTTAGAAGGTGTTCTGGTTGGCCAGGAGAGGTTTAAAGTGCTGATTTTTTATTCTCATCATCCCAGTTCAAGTCTTGCTGGGGATCTTTGCTGCGCACCCCTCTATCGCCTCATTTTCAGCTTTCTATAGTTGGTTCTCTTAGATCTGATAAATTCAAAAGTGTCCAAGAAAAAAACAGCTTTAGAGATTTAAATAAAAAGGTTTTTGTTTGTTTGGTTGTCTGTATTACCCTTTTCATAACTGGATGAATTGTTTTGAACAGCTTTTAACTGTAAAACTGTTTCCAATCACTAAACTACAAGTTAAACTCTTTAAAGAGGTTATTTCCTTGTTGTACATTTAGCCACTGCTGCCCCCTAGTGACTGTTTGATGTTTGAATACATTTGTTTGTTTTTTTATCTAAAGCATTCATAAACTCTGCGCTAAGTACAAACGTACAAGCAACTTGTCACGTACATTCAGAAAACCGCCTTATTCTCAGGCTTTGCAGTGTTGTGCGTTAGAATGGAAACTACCTCTTACCACCTTCCTGTGTATTCAGATGTACCTGATAAAACCGAAGAAAATAACATTTGCTGAACTCATACCACAGTTCGCTTTCACTGGTTGTTTACGTATCTTTCCAAGTGGACTTATTATTTTATTTATTTATCTTCCTCATTTGCTCTTAAAGCGTTTCCACGTTGAGCTACATGATCTATACCAGCATGATCCATTTTCTTTTTTTCTGTTTCTGTTTGACTGCTGGACTCACAGACTCGTTTGCTCTTAGGATGCTGGACAAGCGTCTGGACTGCAACCAACGGGTGAGAATTAAGTACTGCATAAAAATTTAAGCCATCTGATTAAAGTTAAGGGATGGGGATTTATAATCTTCATGAACTCACTCTGTATGTTTTTTGTCTTATCTTTGCAGGGCCTTGACAACTGCAAAATTAGTAAGTATCATATCTATCAAACCAGTTGAATAAAGTTCACATACTACTGTATATATGAGGAAGAGTTCAACCAGTATGTTAAGCGTGGCAGTATTGTGTGAAAATAATTTAAAATTTTTACCTTTTTTAAAATTCTTAACATTATAGAAATGTGTATGACTTGTGTGTGAGTGTATAATTAGACATTATGATGTGCCTGCCAAAATAAAAAATGTGGCTAAAGTGCTGAAAGCATCATATTACTGGTTTGTGATTATGGGATGCAGTAAAATGCCACTGAAATGTTGTAAAGGTGGCTAATTTTGCTGTATATACTGCTTTTTAGCTTGTTAATTATTGCCAAGGCCTAATAAAATCTTAACTTAGCCTTAACAAAAAAAAAAGTTTTTATTGATTTTATTCTTTATTTTTAATTCAATTCTGCCAAGTAACTGTTAAAATTATCCATTAAATGTTGCATAGTAGAAAGTAAACTATCTCCTAAAGTGAAGAAAGTCATCAAGAAGTAGAGTGTAAGTACCTCAATATTATACTTAGTTAAAGAAGAGTAAATGTGGTACACATTCCACCACTGCACATATCAGTGAAATTTATCTAGCATAATAATAAAGAAACCATTCCCTATACGTCAGATAACTGCTCAGATGAACGCATCGTCGTACCCAAAACCGATGCTCCCACTGGCCCAGATTCGTTGTACGTGGAACTCTGGAAGGGCAACCATGGGCTCGTTCCTGTTTTGAATGTATCGTGGAAAATAAAGACTGATTGTAAGTAAAGTTAAAATCTGCAGGTCAGATTACAATACTCTTTACTGTACCACACATTTTTGAAATCCATCAAGTAAAAAGTACAAACCAGCCAGTGCTTCTTCAAAGGTGATAGAAAATAAGATATTAAAAATTACAATAAATATACCCTTTTTTTGTCCACAGCCTCCATGAGGAAACTTAAGGGATCCCAAATTGAGATTGTGGATCAAAGTACAAATCAAAGTCTTTGTGTGAAATTTAGTTACACACCTGAAACGTTGCTGAATCCAAACAATGTTATGGTAAGATAGAAGTATTTGATTACTTAACTTTGCTATTGTGGTGCTAACAAATTACACATTCTATGAAAAGGTTAAACATCTATGATTTTGGGGTTTTTTTTATTAGTGGATGTTTTCTTTGGATGAAGTTGAGGCAGAGTTTGGCCACACATACATGGTGACCGTTTTTAATTTGCCTGAGATTGGAGATTACAGGAATAGCTCAATTACCATCCCAGGTAAGTTAACATTAGATCTAGATCAGCAGGAGGAGGAGACATTTGTCGGGCTGTGTTACTTAGAGCCAACACACAATGCTTGTCCACTCCATTCAATTTTCCATACTGCTGGCAGTTTTTAAGTTGTTTCATAATTGGAACAACTTAAAGGATGAAACCTGTTTGTTGTTGCTGTGTTGTTTGTGGACAGGAGTTGCAGCTTCAGTTCATTGAGTTTTGCAGTTTTTTTATGTATACATAGCTCTCTTAAGGTCCCAGCACAGCATTTCAATAAGGTCAAGGTCTGTACGTTGACTGGGCCATTGCAGTTCCTTGATTATTTTCTTTTTCAGCCATTCTGCTGTAGATTTGCTGCTGTGCTTGGGATCATTGTCCTGTTGCATGACCCAGTTTCAGCCAAGCTTTAGCTGTCAGACAGATGGCCTCATATTTGACTCTAGAATACTTTGCTATACAGAGGAGTTCATGTTCAACTCAATGACTGCAAGGTGCCCAGGTCCTGTGAATGCAAAACAAGCACCATGCTTTATGTGCTGATATATTGTGCAAACATGATGCTGTGCATTGTGGCAAAACATCTCCACATTGGCCTCATCTGTCCAAAGGACATTGTTCCAAAAAGCCTTGTGCTTTTTTTTCAAATGCAACTTTGCAAGCCTAAGCTGTGTTGCCATGTTGTTTTTAGAGAGAAGAGGCTTTCTCTTGGCAAACCTTTCAAACAAGGCAAACTAGTTTAGTCTTTTTTCTGAATGTATCATCCCGAACATTACACATGCCAACCGAGGCCTGTAGGGTCTAAGATGTAGCACTTGGTTTTTTTTGTTTGTTTTTTTTGCAATTTCTCTAAGCATTGCACAACCTGACTATGGGGTGAATTTGCTGGGGTATCCACTCCTGGGAAGATTGTGGCATTGTGTTAACACACACCTGAATGCCAACAAACTGCCAAAACTTCTGCTTTTATAGAGCTGGTCGCACTTGCTGATAATTAGTTAATCAAGTGCATTTGATTACTGCAATCATATGGAAAGAGTAAGGGAGTACTCAGTTTTTCACAAGACTGGATAGAGTTCTGTGAAAACTGCCTTTTTCACATGACTGTAGCTCATTTTATTCCAGGCGTAAGCACAATGTGAGCTACTATGGAAGTTACAGCCAAAAAATTTTGTAATAATATAGTATAAAGTTAAAACATTAGACATTCAAAAAGAAGAATAAAGAAAGCATATAAAAAAGTTAAGAATAAAAAAACAAAGCAACAAAAGCAATCAATCATTAAAAATGAATCAGATGTTTGAATTACTACCATTAAACGGTAAGAAGAATAGGATTAAATGAAATAGTAATCATAATAATCCGTAATAAGTAATTAACAGGGTTGCTGCTGATTCATTTTCTGTAGATTGACTGATTAATTTTTGCAGCTGTAATATTCACATTTGACTGAAATATGTTCTGTTCGCTTTCTTACGTTGTCTATGATGGCCAGGATGTCATGACAAAAGAATCCAACAGGTCCAAATGTGTCTGGAAAATGGTAAATTTCACATTCTTTGCTTCTCTTGAATTTTAAGTATTTTAGTATTCACTTAGATCCAGAACACTGAATCGTGGGTTTGTTTTTTTTTGTCATGTCAGGTAGTCTCTGGGATCATCACATGTCGACTGCTGTGTTGACTAATCATAATAATATCAGAATGTTGTCCATTGTTGTGGCATTTGAGGCTTCACAGTATTCAGAGAAATACAGAGTTTCCATGCTGAACAGTGGTATCCATTACTCAAAGAATGTCTCAAAGGTAGTTGCACCAAATGTAGTTGCCTTTTTACATCAGTGATGACAGGAGTAACTATGATATGACTGCTGGTTTTTGATAGCACACCTTAAGCCAAAATGTATTTTGTCTTTCCCATAAATAAAAAAGGAAAACACAACATCACTGAATGCAACATTTGAGTTTGAGCAGTGGCAGCTCAAGCAATGTGAAATGTCAATAATGGTGAGTTAATTTAATGTACCAACCTTAACACTTAATGAAGTAATCTTCCATGTAGAGATATAATGTCAAGAGCTCATTCTACTCTGCTTGCCTTGAAGGTCCAACCATTTTTTAGGAGATGTCAAAATAACTGTTGGGGCCCCAAGAAAACAATCGATTACTGCCAATGTAAGTGCGATTTTGGTAAATTTTCACTGATCATATTGTGTGTTGTTTGCTGTCTCTATACTCTTCTCCCAGAGGTTTCTTCTTGTTGAAGGGAAGCACTTGCTCAAAAAAACCCTCAGTTATGGAATGCTTTGCGATGAAACATTGAGATGAATGTTGTGAATTGGCACTATATAAATAAAAACGAAATTTAATTGAATTAACTATGGTGTGAAAGATAAGTTAGTGGTTCCCAGTCTTGTTCATTTCTGTAACTGTATGTGTCAGAAGTCTTATATCAACTTATAGTCATATTTTAATTCACTTTGTGTATGTGTAGTTAATTATGTAAGTATGTTTTTTTTATGTAAGTATGGGTTTCTTTCTTTTTAGATTATCCAACACGGACTTGTCTTATAAAGGCCACTGTTGGGTTGCTGGTAACTGGTAGTTGTTTTGCTTGTTTACTCTGGAGAGCATCTCATAAAGGTTTGTCTTCTTACATATATGCACTGTATTAAATAGAAGCTTGAATAGATAAATAATTAGTGACTTCCTTTATTTCTCAGGTCCTTTGAACACATCTTCATCCACTGCCGGAGAACAACCACAAGTTTTTCAAGTCAGAGAGAGAAAGCGTGTCCTCATAATCTACTCCCTTGACCACCCTTTACACAAAAATATTGTTCTCAAGCTTTGTGCCTTCCTGATAAACAAATGTGGTATGGAGGTAGTCGTGGATCTGCTGGATTCTAGTAGACTGGGAGTGCTGGGAAAGATCCAGTGGTTGGACTGGCACAAAGAGCAAATCGAGAAATCTTCTGCTAAGATATTAATCCTGTGTTCACGGGGAGTACAAGCCAAGTGGAGAGCTATGTGTGGTTACAGACAGGTTTTTCTGAGAGAAGACGCCTCTTCAATTGTAGGCGACATGCTCACACCGTCCCTTAGCCTCTTGGTTCCCCATTTTATCCGGTCTGCATCCTTCAAAAAGTACATTGTGGCTTACTTTGATGGTGTTTCTTCTGAAGAAGATGTTCCTTCACCTTTTAACATCACAGTACGATACAAGCTAATGAAACAGTTTGAGGAGGTCTTTTTCAGAATCCTGGATATAGAAAAACATGAGCCAGGGAGAGTGAAGCAAGTTGAAGGATTGTCAGAAGACACATACCATCTGTGCCCCTCAGGTAGAGCCCTGCATGATGCTATAGAGGCTTTCCATGCATACCAGCAGGAACATCCACGGTGGTTTGAAGAGGAATTACTGGAAAGCTCAGAATTGGAGTTTGAGGGGACTTCATATGAAATCTCTAAAAACACTGCAACAATCCCAGACGTCATACCAGATTTTGTTCTTGGCCCAGTCCAAGTTATCAGTCATCGTGCAGACAAATGAAAGCGATTTCACCACAGATGAAACAAAACTTAATTTGTCGGAAAACCTTCAAATGTTCTCCTCAATGGAGTTCCACCCTCTAATTGCTTAGGACCATCCAATCTGTTTTCTTCACCTCTTATCCATGTTAGGGTGCCAGACATTGGGTGAAAGGCAGATACACCCACGTGCCAGTCCATCACAGGGACAACACAGAGAAACTGACAACCACAAACTGTCACATCCACACCTACGGCCAAGTTAGTGTCACTAATTAACCTAGCAAGAATGTATTTGGACTGTGGGACAAAACCAGAGCACCCAGAGGACACCCACACAGGCACAGGGAGAACATGCAAGCTCCATACAAAGGGCCTACTTTCTGAATCTCCTTGCTGTGACCTGACAGTGCTAACCACTGTACCACCATGTTGTCCATTTAACAAGTTAAATAAAATGGCATTAGGACCTTCAGATGCTTGTGATGATCATGTCTTTATACAGTATATACATGTACCAGTATGCAAGACCAGAAAATAAGGGGCACATGTATCATCCCACTGTAAACCATAAAAACAATATTTTTACGAGGACATTTTGTGCATTTATTTGATTATATGCTTATTTATTGTGTGTTGTACCATATTGTACAGTATCTGCTTACTCTTTGTTCTGCGTGTTTTGCATTAATATGTTTTGCCAGGAGACTGTAACAGAGAGGTTTAAACTATAGAAATGTGTGGTTGATGTTTGTGGGCTGTGTAAACAGTGTTAACAGGGTCAAAGTTCAACCTTCTGGGCAAAGTTTGTAGCATTTTTGTTGCACTGGGGAAGGTAAGCACCAAACTATTTGTGAAAGCAGACAAATTTTTCTTTATGACTGTTTTTGATCAAGACAGGCCTATAGATTTTTCAGTTTTAAGTGTTATTATGTGGGGTTTTTTGTACTGATGTATTCTCAACAGTGTTTCTTTACTTTCTTTTAGATTAAAGGCATGCTTGTACATTACAATGCTGGAAGCAATGAATTTTACTGCTTCAACTAATAAGTGGCCTTTTTGCTTATTGTTTTGACAAATACTTTACTCACAGTCTACTAGTGTCAGTGTGGCCCCAAAAAGGGGGCAGGGTGCTGGGAATGTCCCAACTTTCTGGAGCAAAGAAATCCTCACAGTGACTGTGCAGGCCTTGTGCCCTGCTTTGGCAGAAAACACACTGTAGGGTATGATAAAACTTGGGAGGCTAAACAATTTTTCCTTCAAAAACATGAGGTAAAGTTTATTGTTTTCATTTTGATGGATGCAGAAAATTAGAGTTAGATGTTTTCTGTCATCTCTTTTTAGCATCAGTGTTTGCATTTTGTTTTGAAGAACCATGAAACTTAAACTATGTGAATGCTGTGTCTAACCCTTGATTAAACAACAAGAAAGTAGCTTTCTCAACCAGCTTTCTCTTATAACCTCTTTCTTGTTTCGACGAGTCAGCATTAAATATTTGCAGTACTGTGCAAAAGTCTTGCTGCCTTTTGTTCCATTCTCTGTCAAGATGATCCCACACTGCTTCAATAATGTTGAGGTCCAGGCTCTGGGGAGGCCAAGCCATGATGATACTGTTCCATTGTGTGTTTTTCTATCCAGGTATGTTTTTGCTGCATTGGCAGTTTGTTTCATGCTGAAAAATTAAGCTGTTGCCAATCAGACACTTTCCAGATGGTATTGCATGGAGGATCAAAATCTGACTGTACTTTTCTGTGTTCATAATTTCTTTCATTTTGACAAGATTCCCAAAACTTTTAGATACTGTTCATCTGCTATAGATAATTTTTAGGTCTGCCGCTTCTTTTGTTGTCCTCCACTTGTCCAGTTTCCTCAAATATTATAAGGACATACACATCATGCCAAGATATGCCAAGTTTTTGGCTAACAACTCTTTGGGAATCAGGGAATCACCTTCTTAAGATATGTTACGGCCCTAACAGGGCCTGTGGTGATTTTGACCCTGTATGGGTATGGCCTGCCATCTCTCCCGCTGTAGGTGCCGCCTTTTATGGTGCAGCTGACTTTACTCAGCAATTAAGCCAGAGTACTTAAGGCCAGAGAGCGGAGCGCTCT
>VUQS01005322.1:8941-19723 GCA_015108495.1 Heterochromis multidens
AATAAACACAACTAGAAAAAAGAAAAAAAAAAAAAAGGGACAATACTAACATTACAAAAATGATATGAAGTTTCTAAAGTGTGTCAACTACACACAAACACTCAGACTTACCTTGGAGAGTTCAGTCATCAGTGTGCTGTTCTGTAGTCTAAAATCTTCCTCCTGACTGTGGAGTTTCCCCTGAAGCATCTCATTCTCACTCAACAACGCGTCCACCTCCTACAATAAAGAAAAAACAGACACAATGATAACCATAAGAAACTTTTCAGGTTACATGTTCTGCAGACGTTTTCTGCACTTTAGATGTTTGGCTTCACACATCATCACAAGGTTGTAACTCATCTTTAACAATTAATAAATTCATAACAAAAAACTGACTACATATTACAGGAACTCCTATTCTTGTCCTATTCTGGACAAATAAAAGCCAAGTGATAATAAAGTGCAGTATTTTGACATGTTTTACATATTTCAGTCGCTTTTTGTCATTAAACCACCAAAACAGTAGCTGGTGATGGGGTTTCTATGCTGCTGTGTTGAGCTGGTATATTTCAAACAATGCAGACAGAAAGTGAAATATGTTGCAGTCAGAGTGAATTAACACTTTCAGTGAAAATACTACAATGCCAAAAAGAGAGAAGACATCAGAACCAGGTGAGTATTATACACGGACTGGCTGAGCTGCAAAAATCACACTTCACTCACACTTTTTTCTTTTTAGTTTTTCTTTAGAGCAGAGAAGTAACACAACACAGGATGGCCTGAATCACAGCCAAAAAGCTAAACTCCATTATTCTGATGCATTTCCAGTTCAGTTGTTGCCTGAATGACCTTAAAGCGTTACAGCTTTCACCAGAGTAACTTTAACAGCTCCTTGCAGATATCACGGTATAGGAAGACGGGATTATACGATATTGCTGATGTTTGCACTGCGGTTTGCAGTCTCAATTACAGAATTAACCTCCAATTAGCAGATTACCGACTAGTGTGTTAGCATTATGAGGAAGCCATAAACAATTACAGCCCTTTACACATCATATTCTGTTTCACTTGTACTGTCTGACTCAGGGTATTAACTCAGATAACGTTTCTTTATTGTCTTTGCACAGTTACAACAGCTGTAACAATCTGTGAGTGGATGTGAATAAGAATAAAGTCTCTGAACGTTTAACAAACTAAAAAATATAAATGCTAGACAAAGATGACAGAAGGTCTTATTATCTTTCGTCCTTCTCAGGATACAAGTAAATATAAAAATATGAAAAATATCTTACTCCAACGACGACAAAATAAGTTGAAATAATATGTTTACACTAGAATTAAACATCAAACAAAGATTTAAACAAAATGAGTATAATAAAACATCAAATTCAGTAAGAATAATCACCAAACAATAGCTTACCTGAGCTTTCTTGCTCTTATTCAAGGCCTGAAGAGAAGAAAAGCAGAAAAATCATAAATAAACAACATGAACAAAATGAGATGAACCGTCTGAAATTACTGAGGAGACGAGAAAAACTCTTCACTCAGCTTTATTAGAAAAAAATAAACCTCCAAATTCACGTCAGCAGGTTCGTTTTTTTCAGTAACACATATACAGAAAACTATAACCCACAGTAATAAAGAGTTACCTTCTGTGCTTTGATAAAATCTCTTTCCAAAACCACATTCTTCTGACGGACGGCGTTCAGTTCTAAAATGCACAAGGACAAGAATTAATTATAGAAAATACACGTTTCCTCTTTATTAAAGTTTTACCACTAACATGGGCTGATCAAACATTTATCCTATAATAACTTCATGTACGTTAGGTGAAGAGGAGCCTGTACACTCACTACATTTAAAGCCTGTTTCTATCCATGAACGTTAGGGTTGGGGGTAGATTCCCTCCTGTGTTTCTTCCTATAGGTTTGCATCTCACCTTGTTTCCTTTATTCTGGGGGTGGGCACGTGTTTGCATACATGTTCTGTATGTTGGGATATGCACAGACTTATCTTATTTGTGTTGAATTTATTCAAATTCTGAAGTACTTTGTAAATGCACATTTTAAAAAGTGCTACACAAATTAAATCATCACTAAGTCATTCCATTTAAATCAGTCAAATCTCAAAAACCTTCCTATGTGACCCCCTCAATCAGCTGTTTTTAAAAATAGTATATTTAATGAAGCCATAGAAAATTTTACCTTCATACTATGACTATATTAAAAAATTATTTTGACCCAGAAGGAATTGTGGCTAGATGATGAGCCTGGTATCAAAATGTAAGTATGAAGGAGACCTTTCATTTGCTGTAACGTGTTTTGACCAGCCACCTGTACCACATGGTGATATGGCCTTTAAAGGTTTACCCAAAATGCACCATTTGAAGGTTTCTCCAGTGAATCAGAAAGCAGATCAAACATTCAGGGTATTGGTGCTTGTTTCTGTTTCTCTACATCACAGACATCAAACTGGTGTCGTTTAACTGAAATTATGATATATCCCATTATACTGATGCTCAGAGTTAGTTACAGAAAAAAAAAACTGTTCTGAACAAAAATAAGCCTCTCTCTTATATTGTGACTCCCAGAGCGCTACAACTGATTTATTTGCTTAAATGTGTTTTTTAGCCATGAAAAGTTTCATGTGGATATCCCCGTACTTATGAAGCTAAAGGTTTAAAAATGCTGACAAAATAAGACTAGAAAATTTTGACCCACATCTCTGTACTCTCAAGGCCCTGTTACTCTGAAAATATTCATATTATGAAAGCAAACTTTGCATGCCTTCATTAAATATATTAAAGTTATTGTACAAAAGGCAGGAAGCACTGATTGATTTTACATGGGATGACTTTAATGCAAACTTGGCTACACCAAAGTCCTTCAGTAGACTACAGCCTTAGAGCGTTTCCCACACAGCTCAGCTTTTTTACATTCGTATAGTTTGTGATTTTTTTTTTTTAATTCTGATAATCCTAGCCCTCTCCAAACAATCAAAAAAAAGCTTTTATATATGTGGTCCCCTTTTCCTGGAATAATCTACAGACAGACTTGAAACTGTCGTAAACTTCAGTTTATATCAGTAAAGAACTGAGACAAAAGGCCTCTTGGTCAATGCGGTTGTTCTTAAAGTTGAACCAAAATTAGTTTGAAGCCATTTTGACCTTGACCTTTTAGTTTATATAATGTGGATGTTGTGTTCTCTCTCATCCACTGTGTGACATTTGCATTTGTGCGCTTATGTTTGTTATAATGTCTGTTGCCCCCTTGGCAAGGTCACTCTCAGTAAGACTTTCACCTGGATAAATACAGAGAAAAAAAACAGCCTAGGAGGAGCAGTAAAACTGGTTTTAGGCTGAGGGTCTACAGCACTGGGACAAACACATTTTTCCTCTTCTTCTATAATCCATCTTTTTTAAAAATCTGTTCCTTTGAAGAGCCTCTCATGTGTTTGTGGTCATTTCATGTGTTGATGAGATGAAACAGCAGCAACGAGAAGGACAAAGCAAAAAATATTTTACCTGTTGTGTTCTTCCTGAGATCATCAGACAGCTGGTAGTTCTGAGTCCGCAGCTCCAACAACTGGGCCTGCGCACGCACACACACACACACACACACACACACACTAATTTATGACCAGCTTCACAGAGAGCTTCACTAAGAAACTGCATGAATCACGTTGTGTTTTTGATCTGCTGATAGATATCTGCAGCCCTTTTCAAAGGTGAACTGAAGATGAGTTTAGCCATCTTTTAAAAAATATATTAACATGTAAATTAATTGATTACTGTACTCCACACTCTAATGAGCAGCGGCGTGGTGACCAGAGCTCACAGAATGTCAGCGACAGGCAAAATAACCGCTGGCAGTACAAAGGTGGTTGGCAACTCTCAGGACCACGTCCAAGGGGACAACCCTGGGACTCCATTAACTTTTAGAACTGAACAAGCCCGTCAGATGAGAGACGAAATGTCTTCATGAACCAAAAAGAAGTCCAGCTGCCTTCAACTGAATCATTTAAAACGAGCGGTTTCATAGTCACATCCATCCCAGATATCCAGTTTCAAAAGACCAAGAGGGCGACACTGAATACCCTCACCTTGAAGCCTCGTAGCAGGACTTCACAAACCAACAGGTGACATCATGGCAGCTACATCCACCTAAAATACTGTCTATTCAGCTGCAGCGGTCTAACAATCTCTCACACGTTTTGACCACAGTGTTAAAGAAGTGCTTCATGCAAAGAGACAAAACAAAAAAGCAAATCTTCATCAGTTAATGTAAGAGTGTGTGGCGTGATGGCTGCTTCTGTGTCTGTGAATCTTCTTGGTTTGATTAACGTCACCATCAGATATCTCTTCCTGATGATAAATATTTACATAAGCAGACATCCTCACTTCCCCTGAGGGGCCTTACAGCTGCGTTCACAGAGCACCGCACACCCGTGTATTCCTGTGCATTCATCCAAAGCAAAAACACTACATTTAATTCAGTCTATCAGCTGGTGGTTTGGATTTTTTGAACTCTTCCCTTTTGCTGTTTCCTATGTGTGAAAACAGAGTCAGGATTCCTGTTCTGTTATACTTTGTGAACGAACCTAATAAAGTGGTCAGAGAGGTCTGTGGTTAGTATGTTAGCAGGTGTTTGTGCCTCCCGGCCCTGTCTCCGATGCAGAGGAGCCAGCAGCAGCCTGCCTCGCACCCCGTGACTCTCAGCAGGGCGACAGTCCCGTGAATGCTAACATGTTAGCCCGCTGTCAGACAGAAATAACGGTTAGCACCGAAAATGCTAAGCTGTGCTTTCCTTTAAAGAGGAGGAGGCTAAGCTAGGCTAGCTGTGGAACCGAGCTCTCCCACTGTGGCTGCTTCTTCCCCTTCTTAAGTGTATCACCCGGAGGCATGTCAGAGCTCGGGCTGTCCGTTACCTCCCCGACAGCGTTAGATTCATAATGTCAGCCGAGCTAGCCGCTGTAACGGCTCACGGTTAGCAGAGCGGGCTAACGCCCCTGGCAGTGATGCTGTACCTGGCTGCCGCATCGCACAGGTGTTCTTCACCGCACTGACAGCTACGTGTGTATGAGCCCAGCGACCTGAAAGAACAGCCGCCGTGGTTTTTCTCACCTGCATCCGATGGAACTCCTCCTCTGACAGAGCCTGTGACATGGCCATGTTTACCTGCGCCGTTGCTGCGAGCTAGCAGGCTAAGCTAGCGAAGGAGGAGACGCAGCAGCTGACAGAGAGGAGGAGACAGCAGGGAGGTCTCACTCTGACGCTGTTTCCGAGAAGCGAGCAGCCGACAAGACAGAGCGCTCACTCTGACGCTGTTTCCGAGAACTGAAGAGGAACCACAACCACACTCCAAACTACATTTACTCAAGAACCGCAAATATTACGCTGTCAGATTTAAATATGTAGAGCTTTTTCCATACAAATGCCCTGAGAGCTGATGAGATACAGTGCTTTATTATAGATTATTTACTGTTGTTCAACATTTAAAGGCAAAACGAGTGGTCCCTTAGTGAAATAATTCCAATAAATCAATTTAAAAACTCCAGTAATTTCACTCCCAGCTTCTCAGATGGATTTTTTCTTTAAAGTAAGTTCTTAATTATAATTTAGGGTTTCATTGAGGTTGTGGTTTGGAGTGCTGAGCAAAACAAACATTGTTATGGTGTCAATTTAGTTTCTGCAAAGTTGTAACAGATGTACAATGGTGTAGCAGGACCATTTTCATTAATGAATAAATGAATAAAGAAAATATCAGATCCAGAGTAGTGGCATTTATTTGTGTGTGTGTCTCTTAATGTGGGCATATTTACAGTTTTTTGTATATTCAGTCATTTTAAATCTCTGTGTCTGGTTGCTTTGAATACCTTTGAGGTTAATTTCTATCTATTTGCAGTTTTTTAGTACCTGTCGCTATTTTAAATCTTTAAATTTTGTTGTTTTGTGTCTCTTCGTAGTTTATATCTATCTGCAGGTTTTTATATCTGTAGTCACTATAAATCTCTATATGTTATTGTTTATGTCTCTCTACTTTGCAGTCATTTGAATGTCTCTGTAGTTTACTTGTGTCTCTTTGTAGTCAACTTGCATCACTTTGTAGTCCTGTTACATATTTTTAATTGTTTTGTGTGTCTCTTGGGGCATTTTGCCTCTTTTTCTGGTTGTTTTCTGGTCCCTTTTCCTCTCTGGGTTTGTTTTTGTAGCTATTTCACATCTATTCATCACATTTTATATTTATTTATGTTTTTGTCAACTGCTCATCAATGCAAATATCTAATCATCCAGTCACGTGGCAGGAACTCAATGCATTTAGGCATGTAGTCAAGTCGACCTGCTGAAGTTCAAACTGAGTTTCAGAATGGAATTTTCCCACGCAACCATGTCTAAGGTTTACAGAGAACAGTCCAAAATGGTCCACTTTGACCCTTGAAGCAGATGGGCTGCAACAGAAGAAGACCACATCAGGTACCATTCCTGCCAGCTAAGAACAAGAAACAGAAGCTACAATTCACACAAGCTTACCAAAATTGGACAATAGAAGGTTGGATAATGCACCATGTCAGAAAGCTCAAATCATCTCAAACTGGTTTTTTGAACATGACGATGAGCTCTCTCTACTCAAACGGCCTCCACAGTCACCAGATCTCAGTCCAGCAGAGCACCTTTGGGATGTGGTGGAATGGGAGATTCACATCATGGATGTGCAGCCAACAAATCTGCAGGAAATGTGCGATGCTGTCATGTTAATATCAATCAAAATCTCCAAGGAATATTTCCAGCAGCTTGGTGAATCTGTGCCATGAAGAAGGGTACTTGCAAGGTTTACCTAATAAAGAGTGTTTGTTGCCACTAAGCAGTTGGTTTGAGAGTATTTGTGCTTATTCAACTTTTGAACCATAAAAGTTGGATCTGTATCTAGTAACCCATGCTCACAAGAAGCGGATTTATGCACATATCTACCATCCCAATTTAGTGATTTTAAACACATTCCTACATTTTTCAGCTGTAAAGGGGGCTGAAAACTTACCGATGGTTCTAATTTCCTGCTTTGACAGCATGTGTTGGCACTCCTCTATCTAGAATATCTATCTCTACACACTGCCTAGTGAACACACAGGTGAAACAGGTTGTCTGATTGCACACAGGGTACACAGGCTATAAAGCTGGGTCACTCACGCACTGTGTGCTTCAGGAAGGAAATATATTTCTGTAACACACTGGCGCATTAAAATTCAGTGAAGTAACCAGTCATAAAGTTTTTGTGATTTCATTCAAAGTGTCCACACACTTCCTTGTTCTCCAGTTCAGAGAGAGAGAGAGAGAGAGAGAGAGAGAGAGAGGCTCAATTATCTAGTGTTAAATTATTAACTGACAGACAGAGGCAGAACTGAGATACAGAGAGGGAAAGAGAGAACTAAGAGGTAGAGGTAGTGAGACTGAAGCTTATTTCAATTTCAATTTTGGCTGGTCAGCCTGCAGCCAGAGAGAAGAGTCAGTGAGGAACACGAGCTCGGCTCAGGTGGTGGATGTTACTCGACTCGACATGGAGCTGCTGCCCTCTCTGCTGCCCAGACTGAAGACAGTCGATTCCAGGACTGTGGATCAGGAGTACAGTGTGAGTGTCTGTTTTCATTCTTTAGTCTGTGGGAAAGCCAGTCTAAGAACAGCTCCTTTTCACATCCTCAAGAATCTGGTCCAACATCTTTCTTGTCTGAAAAGTATTTATAGGAATAAAAGTGCAATTAAAATTGCACTGTGAACTTTACATAAGAACTAAGAACAGTTTGAGTAACTCTGAGGTCGGGCTTGAGGTTAGTTTTTCTTCTCTATGCCACAACCTTTACGCAATGTACAAACTTCTGTATGTTGTAGGCTCTTTTACTTCACTGCTTGTCATCTCTGTGAATGACTTCTTTTACGTCCTGTACTTTCCTGGAAAAACCTGTCACTGGTGTCAGCTCTGACCTGTCTAACCAAATGAGCTGCAGCCAATAATCAGATAAACTCAGTGACGTCAGGCTGGTTTGTGTAAAACATGCAAAGCTAAACAGGGTGAGTCTAACACAGACACCACGTTATGGTTGTTTTATCAGACTGGTGACCACCGTCACTATTAAAGTTAAACATTTTTAAACCATGGCAGCATGCCTCCCATTAAGAGGGTCCTGGACTTTGTTACGACCTCTCGGTGTCACATTTTAACTTGCAGGGTATCCTTCAGCATGTCATCTTTAAACACAAAGCATTAACATTGTGAACATGCATATCTGAACCCAAAGTAAGACCTTTTCTTAATCTGAACCAAGTAACACTGACTCCTTAACCCAACCAAACAGTGTGTGAAAACAAAAATGACGTCAATACAGTGAATTTTTAATTTTAGTGTTTTATTTAGTGTGTGTCTGACCTCAGAGGTGAAACTCTGGGCAAGAAAATATAAATGGATCACAAAAGCTGCAGCAGCAGTGAGTTATCAGATCATTACATCCTGTATCTCGGGTAGTATATCCTGAATGACAAAGAGACAAGACACACTTTGGTGGTAGCTCACTTCAGTAGGTGTTACCAGGTTGACATTTTAGCATGATCTCACACACAGAATCATATCAGCGATGCTGTAGATCATCCAAACTCTTCTCTCATTTGATTTGGCAGATGGAAATTGACAGAATATTCACTTGTCCTCCTGTTACTGAAAAAGCTGCACTTTTCAGGTATCACCCCAGTGTGAACTAGATTTTATGCAGACGATGAAACTTTTTTATACTGCAGGCTCATTTTAACCCGACACTGGTAAATGTGCAGTCTGCTTTAGACATTTTTCAGTGTTCCTCTGTTAACCACAAGACTAATAACCTAATGAAGCCCCAGTGCACAGTGTCCTCCCTCCTCCTATCTTTCCAAAGTGGCTGCCTGGATAACAGACTCTTTAGAAACTTTGTGAAATGTCAGCTTAAAAGTCACATTAAGATTTCTGTACAGAAACAAATCAAACTTCTCCATTATCATCATTTCTATTGAAAGCTGAAACAAACCAACTACAACATTATCCAACTATATATCACCTTCTTTCACGGTGAAACTAACATTATATCCTTATTTTATAATCTAAAACTCAAAGAATATGCATTTTATTTGCGTTAACTGGCTGATTTTTTTTCTTTTTTTTTTCTTTTTTTTTTTAACACCAGCAGGACATATAATAATTCAGACTATAAAGGCTTCACTGCTGTGGTGAGGCAGTCTGAAAGTGATGTAAGTCGAGTGAGCACTGATCTAAAACTGTTCAAATTGTCACACACTGTTTGACACATCAAAATCAACCAGCTTGCTGTGGCTGAACAGCAGACGAGTGTCTGAAATATCGATGCTGAGAGTTTTCCACTCTGGTCATGTCTGCAGCACAAAGGGGAATTCATGTTCATTATTTACTAAGCAAGATAAGATGTTTAGACTTCAAACTGATACTGTCCTCTACTCTCAGGCTCACTGGTCAGATGAACCAGATTCAAGCGATCCTTTTTTAGCTGATGGGAGCTTTATTCAGGACATTGTTGTCTTCTTATTGTGTTTGATATCTCCAAACATTTTTCTGCAAATTACAACTCTCGTTCTAAACAATGAAGCATTTTTTTTTTAAAGTTTTTAAACATTTATTCATTACAGTTCATGTTTCATAGTTCAAGATTTAAAGTAGTCACCCGGCTGTGTTTTTTTTTTTTTTCAGTCTCTCTTCACATCCCCGTATTATGACTGTGGTTATAAACTTTCTCTGTTAACTTAGCCTTTCTGCTTCAGGATCTGTGCACTGTCACAAAGGGGCATTTTAATTCTTCTTCATAAAATAGATCAAAGGAGCACCACCTATTCAAATAAGACTATTAGAGGAACTGGTGACGGGGACCTTTTAAAGATTATAAGTGTACAAAGTGGTAAAATACATGTACTATCTCAAAATAATATTTATTTAAACACTAACATGACAGCTCCACATTTGAGCTCTGAAACTTTAAACTTGATCCATTTAAACACTAACACTTACGCCGTACATTCATTTCTGGTGCTCTCTCACAGCCTAATAAAGGAGAAGTAGAAATCACTTCAGTTTGTTACCAGATCAAAGTAAAATTACTTTAACTCTTGAACAATTTGAGGCAGTTTCTTCAAATGTACCCTTCAGCTTGAACTCGGGGATGAATTCAATTCAATTCAATTTTATTTTATTTATATAGCGCCAAATCACAACAAAAGTCGCCTCAAGGCGCTTTATATTGTAGGGTAAAGACCCAACAATAATACAGAGAAACCCCAACAATCAAACGACCCCCTATGAGCAAGCACTTGGCAACAGTGGGAAGGAAAAACTCCCTTTTAACAGGAAGAAACCTCCGGCGGAACCAGGCTCAGGGAGGAGCAGCCATCCGCCGCGACCGGTTGGGGGTGAAGGGAGAAAGACAAAGACATGCTGTGGAAGAGAGCCAGAGATTAATAATAGCTCATTAAATGCAGAGAGGTGTAAAAACACAGAGAGTGAACAGAGGTGAGAGAAAGAGAAACACTCAGTGCATCATGGGAAACCCCCAGCAGCCTAAGCCTATTGCAGCATAACTAAGGGAGGATTCAGGGTCACCTGATCCAGCCCTAACTATAAGCTTTATCAAAAAGGAAAGTTTTAAGCCTAATCTTAAAAGTAGAGAGGGTGTCTGTCTCCCGAATCCAAACTGGGAGCTGGTTCCACAGAAGAGGGGCCTGAAAGCTAAAGGCTCTGCCTCCCATTCTACTTTTAAATATCC
>VUQS01005326.1:9305-24554 GCA_015108495.1 Heterochromis multidens
CCAAAAAAAAAAAATTAAAAACCCCCCCAAAAAAAAACCCACCCCCCCCCCCCCCCCCCCACACTAACATTTGGTTAAATGCCCCTTAGCAAATTGCACCTCGACCAGATGCTTTTGGTAGTCATCAGAAGGTTCTGGCATAATTCTGGCTGCATATTTGACCACTCTTTTTGGAAGAATTTGTAGAATTAATTTAAATTGGTTATTTCCTGGCAAGGATTTGACTTTTAAGTGTAGTCCATAAATTTTCAATATGGCTGAGGTTGGGGCTTTGGGAAGGCCATTCCAGAAGCTTAATGTTAGCCTGCTTTATTGTCCTGTTGGAACAGCCAGCTGTGTCCAAGTTTCAACCATCTAGCTGTTGATTTGAGGTAAAGTTGAAGAATTTGGAGGTAGTCCTCCTCCTTCATTATTCCATCCACTTTGTGCAATGTACCAGTACCACTAGCAGCAAAACAGCCACAGAACATGATGTTAACACCACCATGCTTGACACCTGGTACAGTGTTCTTAGGTTTGAAAGCCTCATCTTTACTCCTCCAAACATACCTCTTGTCATTGTGGCCAAATAGCTCAATCTTTGTCTCATCTGACCATAAAACTTTTCTCCAGAAGGAATTTGTCCATGTGGGCAGCTGCAAATTTCAATCAAACTTGAAGGTGTCAATTTTGGAGCAGGGGCTTCGTTTTTGGTCAGCACCCTCTTCACTGTGAACAGTGACGCTGGTATTCCTGCAGTTTCCTGTTCATGGAAGGCTTGAGCCTTGGTGGTTCCTAGGTTTTTTCCTGAAAATCCTAACCAATTTCCTCTCATCTGAGGGTGACAGTTTGTGTTTTCTTCCAGACCTTGGCAAAGTGGTGACATCCAAATAACTTTTACTTATGTTTAATTATTTGAACTGATGATCCTGGAATCTGCAGTTGTTTAGAAATGGCTCCAAGAGACCTTCCCAACTTAGTACTGTGAAAACAAATCCTTTTTATGCTGTCAAAGAGAAACTACCAGTTGTAGTCAGTCATGATCAGTAACGAGCAATTAAAAGGCTTTGACCAAAAGGCTTTGGTGTACAGTATGCATATATTTGAGCCTGCATGTATACTTTTGACTTGTATGGAGGAGGCATCTGCATTTGTGATGTTTTTCCTTTAATAGTTAACTATTTGTATCTTAGATCAGCATTACCTTCCACAGTCTTCACCTCATCTGACTTTGAGCAATCCTGTATGGAAGATAATTCAAAAGGTTGGGATTAAAATTTAGACACAACATAGTATCCTCACACTGTCGGGTGTTAATATTTAAACCTTCTCTCACCACCCCAATCAGTCCCGGGTCAGTTTCAGTCTGTTTCACCGTCACCTGGATCACTGAACTGGGACGCTTCCGAGCCAACGTAGTCATGGCAACACTGTCAGGGACTGTGCTGCTCTTCCTAACAGACAAAGACAAGATGAAAAGAGAAGTAGTTAAGTAAAAATTTTAATAATGTAGCACCTTTTTAAAATAGTGCTGCACAGGATACAGATACAGAGAAATAAACAACACACAAATATCGCAATATACATACAAATTAATTAAAGCTCAATTATAGCTGCATTGCAGTTAAAGAAAAACACTAAAAATAGGTTTAAAGAAGTTTTTTTTTTTAAAGCTGTTTACAAACCCTAATGGCAACAGCATAATCACCTGCTGATTTGCTAAGGTTGTATGAACTGGGTTGCCAAGAGGTGGAGTGGGGATCCAAAAGTTCAGAAACATAAGAAAGGGCAAAACCATGAAGTGCCTTGTTTGTTATAAGCAGTACTTTAAAATCTGAGAAAAGGAACCTTTGAGGGACTCTCAGCATTTCCACCTCAGGGACCAGGGTCCAAGTTAAGTTCCAATGGAAATGTATTACCCTCAAAAAAGTCCCTGATCAGGGGTCAGGACTTTCTGAAAGTTCAAAAACTTGAAGCCCTTGTAGAGCTCAAAGTGCTGAACATTTCTGACTGCAGCCAGTCTGTCTCAGTCATCTATAGGTCATCTGTTCAATCGGTGGAAAAAATCAGTTTGATTACTTTAAGGGAGCGGCTTTCAAACATTTTTGTGCCCAAAAGGTAAACCAAAATTTCAGGGAACACCTGTATCATATCTGCCTTAAACAGTATCTCTGTCATCTGAGTTCCTCTGTCATGAGTTCTTCTTTGACTGTACTGTAAGACAAAGGAAATCCTGGAAGCTCATTTGCAGCATCTGGACTTAGCATGAAACCCCTTTGCAAGAGTATTGCCCTTACTGTGTGAAGTTTCTTTTGCTTTGCAGTAAGCTCCACAAGCATATGACTTTCAGACAATCCAGTATCCTTGCTGGCCCCAATTCAGATCTAGAGCTCTTTTGATCTTTCTGTAAGAAGGGATGTTTTGCTTCCTCACAACAGACCATTTGGGAACTGCTTTAAGGTGTACTCAGAAATGGCTGATTATGCTTTGTAAACACAACATCACACCTTGCCCTCTCATTTCTGGTTCAACAAGCCAGACATAGAGAGAGAGGAGAGAGAGTGGTAGTCGAGCAAAATAAAAGGTGAATGAATAGAGGGAGCAGGATTAGCGGAAAAAAAGCAGTGAATCGGAGAAGTAAAATGTTATTTTCTGATTTTTTTCCCAGCGGGTATGTTCTAAAACACAAATAAATATTCCCACACCTCCACACAACCCTGTAGGAAGGTGCCACTTTGGCAGATTTTGTCTGAATGTAACTGAAGAGAACGCTTCATCCTGTCCACTGTGGCTGCTCTGCCCAGCGTGTGTGTGTGTGTGTGTGTGTGTGTGTGTGTGTGTTCTGCCTGTCAAACAAACACACAGACCCATAGCTCTGACACTAACAGAGAAGAGTGGCAGAGATAGCCGAGATGTAATCTGGTCGCTACGATTTTATAAAGTCTCACATGTAAAAACCATAAAACAGCCGTCACTATGTCAGGGGACTGACTTGACTGATCTGTGCAGATCTTTACAACACAGAAAAAACAACGGTCTGAAGAAACCTTTGGAGCTCCTTAGAAAAAAGTTCCTGGGAGTAAAATTTCCAGGAACTTTGGGTGAAAAGGTGCCTACTGAAAAGATTTGAGATGGTTTGGAACCCATAGTTGATATTGGTTAACAGACACAGAGATGTAGAAATAGATGTCTATGGATGTCATTACATCAATGCGCCAGAGATAATCAGACGTATTTTAAATGCTAAATCGCACTGACTCATACAGATAAGGATGTAGAAAAAAATACTTGTGTTTGGATTTCCTGTTTTATCTCACCACAATTAAATGAAACACATTCACACGGAGAACAAGATTTTCTTGTCCCTGTGCAGATCAAGTGTGTCACAGTGGAGGGGCCGACTGAAGATCACTGACCTCTCCTCATTAGCTCACTCACTCACCAAAGCTGTACTTTGAGTCTTTGAAATTAAGTAAAGAGAGTGTATCCCACTTTGAGACACTTGATCATGAAAGTAATCTAATCTCAGAGGAAGGGAGAAAAATACAGAGACACATAAAGAGAAAGAAAGACAGGACTAAAATGCAGACTGATGCACTGCTATGTTTAGTATTGGTGGTATTATTTTAAAATTGGGTCTCAGTCCTAAATGTATAATTTCATGTTAATAATTAAGCTGTATCATTAGGGATTTAGACCTCTGGCCTAGATTTTGTAATGGCTGTCCGGGTTAGGAAAGAAGCTCAAGGCACAAGGAAAATAATTTCTTTGTAGTATGTATTTTCAACTACTTCAAATTTATCCCACTGACTGTGTTTTTCGTTTTTACCCGATGCTGTTGGGCAGGCAGGAGTCCGAGGCGTTACTCTTCTTCTCCTGAGCCTTGCTGAGGTCAGAGAGGCTGCTGCGGACCACTGCCTCACCCTCATCGAACATCAAGTGCAGCCGATAGTTGGCGAGCTTGATGAGGATGAAGAAAACAGTGATGGAGGAGCAGTAGATGCTCAGAGCCACTGTAGTAGGAGGCAAGGCCTGTGGAGAAGAAAACAAGAGATGAGATTAGTCATATTCAAATCAGCATATCCTAAGTCTCCTGACTCCACCAGGACAGTGTTTGATTTAATGCTTCAAGCTTAAGCACCAACAGTTTCTTCTAATGTATATCGTGACACAGCCTCAGTGAACCAGAAGATCTGATTTTGATATATTGGTAGATTAATAAAGTTTACTGCTCCACAGGGGAGAAACTGCCCATAGCAAAGAACAGGAATATCAAAGACAAAGTATGATGCCAATCATGAGTCATAATGTTCTGGAGAGAGTTCTTGCTGTTTTGTATGTCTGCGGGTGCAGATTTACAGCTTAAATTTACAGCCCAGCAGCATTGGTGCTATTGTCCCTCAATTTCCTTTCATTATTTATCCTGTGCTGTAAACGACCTTCACAGAAAATGCTAAAAAACTTGAAATTTGAAACACCTTCCCCCAGAAAGCTTGTGTTGTTTCTGCAGGGGAAGCAGTAGATGTTTTCACACAGTCTAGAAACTGTCAGCAACAACAATTTAATATAGAATCAGTGCCAAAGTGCTAAACATCTGAGGTGTCACTCACACATCACAATCTGCTACTGTGCCTTAATAACTAAAATATGTGATTGGCTAATTTTGGAGGTAGCAGAACAAATATAATCTGCAATATCTTATCTTTGTAAAACTGCTAAAAAAAATGTACTCAATATACAATAAGCTGCCATTGTACTATTTGCACAGTCAAATCAAATTCACTCATTCATTCATCACTCATTCCTTTCACTATGTGTGCTGTTTTGCCATAATATCTCCTATTCACAAAGCAGGTGGAGTCAGCATCATTCTTACTTTATCACAGCTAAGGTTAATGTGTTTGACCTATAGGTAAGCTGTATGGCAGGAGCACAGAGGTCACTGAGGATGTCCCTTAAAATTAGGGGGGGCTGAAATTTGATTGTATGTTTTAGTGGAGGCTTGGCAGTAACAGTCAGGAATACATTTAATTAGGCTTTCTTCCTCCATATCTATCACCATATAGCATGAGGCATCATCAGTCAGTGTATTGTCATTGGGAGTAATGCAGCCTGTGTTGCACCTTTATCAAAAGGCCATGGCATGAAAATATTAGTAAACCACATTTCACGCTTTCTGGCTCCACCACTGTCACATCCAGGAGCAGCCATGCGTTTATTCACTGCATGCGGGAGAAAAATACTGCGACAGTGCCCTTTTCTCTGGCCTAGTGTTTCCATTAGCTGCAACTACACAGTGCATGTTATTACATTCTTCTAGAGCTTTTGGTTGTTTTTTCCAAGAAAGGATAAACAGGAGCATTATTACAATGTTACCTAGGTACTGTGAGCACCTTACACCCCATACACGGCCTTGAACGTCACGTTCCTCAATAAAAACTCACCAGATGGAGAGACAAGGGCAACATCAGGAGAAATATCCACAGATAGAGGTGGCATGAGTTGTTAAATTTGTTCTGGTCCGGGTCGTGGTACCAGCCCCCGGTCAGCGATGCCCAGACTCCCTGACGCAGGGTCTGCACAACCTGTGAGCCCATCTCCCCTCCTCTCCCCTCCTCTCCGCTCAGGTTGGACTGACTGATGATGATGCTGCTGCTGGTGCTGCTAGGCTACAATGAAATGATCTCCTCTATCTAATCATGCATGCTACTGTCGCTACGCCTCCATGTTGGCGCGACGCAGCTCGACTCCTGAGCCTTTTCTTTCATGCCTCGGTCTTCCTCAGCGTTGTCCTCTCATCTGCCTTTTTCCATCCCAATGTCGATGTGTGCATTGCTGCTGCTGCTGCTGCTGCCGTGGTCCTCATCATCCTGTCCTGTTCGTCTCTCTCCTTCCTCCCTCTCCTCTCAAGCTTGCCTGTACAGATGCGCAGCTCTGACCACCCCCTCCCTTCTTTCTCACTCCTCCTTTCTGCATATCCATCCTTTTCCATTATGCGAGTTCTACCTTCAATTAAACACTTTGCGACATGCAATCAAGCCACATTGTGCACAGTCTACTACATATGCGTTGAGCATACACAATGTATTTGTATCTTATGTACAGTCTATGAATTGTGTACAGTATTTAAATGTTATTGGTTTTATGCTTAAAAATAATGCGTAACGCTGCAAACATGCAGGCTCAGTGCATTCACATTATATTATATTATATTATATTTTATTATATTATATTATATTATATTATACATATGTACTGTGCGTACGCGCGTGTGCACGTGTCATTATGTGGTCCACTATCCCTATAGGCGCGCTCTCCTCATGCATTCCTACAGTTGCTCCTCCCCCTCCCCCCTGCTGCTGCTTTGGTCACGTGTCAGGTTATCCACCAATGAGAGCGCAGCGCAGCCAGCAACGAGAGCAGCAGCCGTGTCCCCAGATCGTCGGTCCAGCCACTGCTGGGTCCGACTCCGTCTGGCGACGACGGCAGCGGGGGGCTTGTTTTGATTAAAGTTGACGGATTTTTTTTTTTTTCTCTTCCCATTTCATATTTTATTCCCTGTATTGTTGCGTGGAAGTACAGGATATTTACTGTGGTTCCCGAGCGCTTAACCGTTGGCTGTTTATCCACACATCACCGAAGGAGAAATAAACTTGGGAATTAACCGATCTCAAAGTGGAGAGGAGCAACTTTTCCAACAGGCTGACCTATGCTAAGCTAACCCGCTAAGCCAGAAGTCTGGATTGCAGTTGAAATTCCAGTTAAAAGTCCACAAAGGAGCACACGAACTGTACATTTCGCTATTCGGCGACTATATGAGATTTACCAGGGAGTTTGACGGTGAAAGCTACCCCGCGGAGCCTCTCGGTATTTGGTCGGAATGGACGATGCAGGTGCACCTCTTGAGGCACCTGCGAAAACTTGGTAACTTGAGAGCTAACTTTAGCCTGTTCACGTTAACATTAAGCTGAACCAGACCGTATTTTGTGATGTGTTTAATTTGAATTGTCTTGGAAATTAATTGTTAATTTTTTCCGCTATAGTGGCATTAACCGTCAGCTGAACGAGTGGCGTTAGCTAACCCGTCTTTCGGCTAACTTAGCCAGCAACCTCGCTAGCTAGTTGTTGACCCTCACACTTGTACCGGAGTGGCGACGTGGATACAGACGCTCTCTGCCACAGGACTTTGGACACAGTTTGACTCCGGCGTGGACTGCGCAAGGATACCCCCCTCTGTTTTCATCGGATAGTCTCGTAGATGTGACAACATGAGGATTTCAAAAAGTTACAGGTTACCTTTTTAAAGTTTTCATTTTGTCCGAAAAGCGCTGCACCCTATGGTGCCGCTACGGCCACCGAGAAATGGATGTCTCGCAGGCCGCTTTCCCAAACGGTGAAGGGCGGCCGGGCGGCGGTGGGACCGGGGAACATGCCTGGACAGAGTCCCCCTCAGTTCGGGCTTGGGCTCACTCTGCCCCGCTTTGCCCGACTCGATCCCTGTGGACAGCTGCTTATGACTACGAGGCGAGCGGCGAGGACGAGCTCAGCCTCAGGCGAGGGGATGTGGTAGAGGTCCTGTCCAAGGACGCTGCGATCTCCGGGGACGAGGGATGGTGGACGGGGAAAATTAATCACCGGGTAGGGATTTTCCCTTCCAATTATGTCACCTATCAGCCCGCTATATACCGTCTCCCTGCTACAAGTGGGTCCGCGGGGGTACCAGAGCGAGTCCCGAGCTCGCCCGTCCAGATCCCTTTTAGTGAACTGGTATTAGAGGAGATCATAGGCGTGGGTGGATTTGGCAAAGTTTACCGGGGCACATGGAAAGATCAAGAGGTCGCTGTGAAGGCAGCTCGGCAGGACCCAGATGAAGACATAACGGCGACCGCCGCCAGTGTTAAACAAGAAGCAAAGCTTTTCTCCATGCTGCAGCACCCCAACATTATTAAACTGGAAGGGGTGTGTTTGGAGGAGCCCAACCTGTGCCTGGTCATGGAGTATGCCCGAGGCGGGACACTGAACCGGGCGTTGACCGGAAGGCGCATCCCTCCACACATCCTGGTCAACTGGGCTGTGCAGATTGCACGCGGGATGCACTATCTACACGAGGAGGCCGTGGTACCCATTATCCATCGTGACCTGAAGTCTAGCAACAGTAAGCAAAGATTGAAGTGTGTGTTTTTTTTGTGATTAAGACAGAGAAATTGAGAACATAACTTTAGAAGGTCCTCATGGGGAGTGCAGGAGGATCTTTTGCACTTGCAGCATTTCATCCTTTAGTCATTTGAAGTTATGCTTTGGTTTCCTGCTGCTCTGTAACCCTTTAGGTGTTAAATTAAACTCCACATGTACCAACCTGCCACACAGATAATGATAGTTTTAATATTTCCTTAGTAACATCTTTAACAACTTTATGTTTATTAGTTATTAGGAAACACAGCATTGTGACTGCAATATGAGGTTGCCTATTCTCCACACGTTTCACCACAGCTGGTATAGTGCTGCCCTGTACTCATGACTTCTTACAGTTTAAAACTATGTAAGAAGTTTGTGCTGTATGAAGTGGTGGGGGGGATGCTATTAAGAGGATGTGAAATGAAGTCAGTTTGCTCAGCTGGGCTGCTCCCTCTGCACTCACTCGTCATCATCCTTTGACACACACACACACACACACTTTCCCATCCCCCTCTCCACCAGCAGGTGAAATGCTGTTCAAATAAATTCAGTGATTTAACAAACATTAGGTAGACACAATCTGTCTACGCTATCAAGTCATGTGCTTCTCCAACACCTGGCAGTACCAAAGTTCATAGGTGAAAAATAAATCATCATCTCCCATCATGGGTAGGTCTCACTTTTGAGAGTCTTCGTAACATAACAGCTCATTTAGATGAGCTTGATTCAGTGTAGTGGGCCAACTGTGCCAGTTCCTCCATGGACTGGTAATTGACAACGGGCCAGAGAACTTTCCCAGGACTGAATAATGAATGGTCAGGTCTCGATGAGAAAAAGGGTCTGACTCACATACCCACTGACACAGGCTGCTCACTTCAACTCAGGTGTGTTTATGTGTGTAATACGACTCCAAACACTTTTTCTCCCTTTTGTGACTGGAGACTCTTATCAACCTTGGGCCATGTGGGGAACAGCTTCAGTGCACTGATGGCTGCTTATCTCCAGCTGTGGGAGGCAGTGTGTGAACACAGGGACAAAACCTGTGAAATGTACACATACCAGACCCTCCATGATCACTAGGTCAGGACACATGATTGTATTTTTAAAAGGATTGTGTTGCACAGATGCACAAGGTCCCATGCGTGCAGATCACATGATCATATATGTTGTTATGGCTTCTGACAGTGCAAGGATAACAAAAGTCCACATTTTTCCTATTATTGTTATTAATCATTTTTTAACAGATTTTTTGATAATTGACTTCATATATGCTGATTTGAGTCTTTCTACAGTCACTGCTCTGTGGTTAGTAGCGTATTCAATGTGAAACAGCTCTGGGGAGCTAGTGGGTCTGTGGCTCAGAGTGATCGAGGATATCACTTGAGGTTGTAATATACATCACAATCCTCTCTGCTGATGTTACAACCACACAATCTTGTGATCTACTTGGTCACAGGGATGCAGAGTCTCCCAGTTACAGTAACGCTTGAGTAATGTGGTATTTTGCGGTGGCATGCTGCAAAGGCTAAGACTATGGCAAGCGTTAAGGGGAGTGGCAAAAGTAAGAAAAACTTTAATAATGTGCTCCAAGTGAGGCAGTTGTCTTTTATGGCATTTAAAAAAGTAATATAAGCACTGAGAAATGGTAGAATAATAACCTACCAATGTATAAGACAGCTTTTCTACCATAACATGTTTTTAATATATACAATTTAAATAATTCAAGCTGTTTTGAAGCTGTAATTATATATCGGCTTGAAATATCAGTTCTCGGTCTCCTTTATTACTAATAATTGATGTTGTCCCTGGATCGCTAATAAAAATGCTATTAAAACTAATACCAATCATTTAGAATATAACTGGAAAAAGAACTCAGTTACTAACTTGTGCAGCCCTCACTAAAACATAGTTATCACATTATTTTGAAATGTGTTTGGGGATAATGTTGACGTTGTTTTGTGCATGTGACACACCTGATGAAATGTTATGAACAGTGTAGAAGAGCCCCACCCTACAAGCAGTCTTATTTAGGATGAAGCTTTGTGTTAATTATAGGGCAGATGGGGAGAAAGGATTTAACTGCTGTTTAGACTGTTTGAGCTAATCGGATGTTTGGTGAACATACACAAACAGACTCCTCCAAACAGGACCAGTGCTGCTAACGCAACTCTGTACGTTTGTCCTGCCACTTCACTGTGACCTAGACAAAGCATAGGATTTTAGTAAAGAAGGAAAGTTGAAACTAAAATCAGGAGAGATTGATTAGTGTCTTACTGCAGTGTTAAGCTCTGATGAAATTTGAGAGCTCAGTTTTTTAAACGTTTTTCTGAATTCATTCAAGAGCAGAATGATAAGCCATACCTGCAGAAAAAGGAGAGAAAATTATGCCAACAGTCGATTTAGATTCAGAAGTCTGAACATCTGTAGTCAATATACAGTGTTATCTAAATAAGCTGGGAATGGAAGAAGCTGTATGTGTTTGCTCAGAACCAGGGTAGTGAGTTCACAAAAGACTCTCCTAAACACAAACAGGAAAATGGCACCCTGGGGCATGTTGGATTGTTTTCCCAGTTTATAAAAAAAAAAAAGAGGAGATACAGCTTAGGCAAGTTGTTGAATCTGCTAATGTTGCCTTTTGTCTGTTTGCTTTGGCCTTATGCATGCTTAGATCAATCAGAAAGGCATCTAAAAAGTCATACTGAGCCACGTTAACGCCATCTGATATTATGCTGTTTTTGCTGGATTTAGTAAGCTGTTTTTAATTCAATTGTGTTTTGAGTTGTTGATTTTGAGATATTTTGTCTGTTGTTTTGTCAGACTCCATCATTGTCTCCTCTCAGTTTAAATCAGGACTTACACAAGTACATGTATACACTAAACTTTTCCAACTTCACTCAACTCTGCCTGTCATTTATCAACTTGCAGTGTACACATGCTCCACACAGGCAAACATAAAGCTATTTGATCAATGATTAGCCTGTAAAGTAATATGTTGGAAGTCAGCAAGATTTGCCCAATCTCCTTTGTGTTTTTCAACCTAATCTGTAAAATCCCAGCCTGCAGGGAGGAATGTTGCTAATGAGGATAAAAGCTTAACATACGTTTACACAATGGACTGGTCAAGCAGCGGTTGCTAGGCTACTGTGGCCAGAAGAATGGCTAGGACTCGGAGGGTCTCAAAGCCCTCGTTTTGTTTTGTTCCGTTCATATTTAATCTCCCAGAGAGCAGCGGTACTCTTTTATTGCCACAAACTGAGGGGGTTTCCCTTGTTACTTCGTTATTTTCCTCCTTGCTTCTCTTGCTCCATTCTGCTCCCACTTGCCACTTATTATTTTTCATGGCTGCATTTTGAGCCAGCAATTTTTTTTTTTTTAAACTTAAAAACATTATTCTTATCATTTAAGCAGAGAGTAAGCTGCTCTTTACCTCACATCTTTGTCCACCACAGCTGCTTTTTCATCTTAAAAAAGTAGGGTTTGTTGTGGTGACATTTATAGAGTTTACTATGAAACAACTCTGCAGCTGCATTGGATATTTTCCAGAGTAGCTCTATGTTGGACATGCAACTTTGCATGTTTAGGGTTTGTAAATGCAATTTATACTCTATGTCCCCTAAATACACAGAAACTTTTCCTGGCTGAAACAGGACCTCTAATGGTTGAGTATATATCTACTCAGTACTGGTCTGTGTATGGTCAAAGCATTAAGTCTTCTTTGTATTTTCCTGCCATTTGTTGATTATCCGATAAACAAAAAATGCCTGTTTTAATAAATAATACGCCAGTTAACAAAACAAATTTTTAAAAAAGTTATCACAGTGTCGATTTTCTTTTGCCTCTGGATTTGTTTAAGTAGGAAAACCTGATGCAAAAACAAAAGAAAAGCATAAATCTTATGTGCAGTTGTTTTAAGTGAGTGCAAATTTGAAGGATGCCCAAGTTTTATTAACTTAGTGATGCCAACAGTGTGTTTGTAGGATAAGTTCATGGCTAATTTTGGTCTTCTTGGGGATTTGCTGTTTTCAGTCCTTACTTTCTCCTTATGTTTCTCCTGTTTGTACAGTACCATCTAATCTCACACATGCTTTACCCACCTTCCTTACTTTTTTAGTATTATTCATTACATCCATCTAGTCCCTCCTTTTTTCTAGTCCACAACTTTGACTTGCATAGACCTCCTCGAGTTTGGACTGGTGGACTCCATAAAGCAGCAAATATGAGCAGGAAGTGACACTGAAACCTGGCCCTGAGCCAGAACGCATAATCAGTGGAGTTTCACACATATTTTGGTGCAAGCAGTAGTATGCCAGGAATGCGTGCTTGAACACCATTGAAACTGATAGAGTTCGTTTGGAGCGTGTGCAACAGCATCCTCCCATCAGTCTCAGCCTATTGTTAGACTTCAACACACTGTCTCTGTGTTCCCCTCCCTCTCTCTGTTTCTCCAAGCACTCATCTTCTGTAGATTAGTGAAGACCTGACAGATGCTACAGAAGCGCTGGAAGGATTTCTTTTCAGACCTGTAAACTGAAAGTAGCACAGATGTAGTAGCCAGTGAAGAATTTAGAATACCCAACACCATTGAAGGATAATATTGTGACAGCAGCCAGACCTCAGTGCTTAGCCTTGTGCATGACCAGTGACCTTGTTATTTCCACTGCTGTATGTGTAGCACACATAAATTATAGTCCTGTCAACAGGTTATAATTGTCTGATAAAAATGCCTCAACAAATTTGGATTCCAACAGAAAATGAAAAGCAAATTTTCCAGGCTTGAAAAAGGCTATAAATACATCCCTGTAATCTTATCTTGTTTAATAAACTAAATAGAAAGGTTGATCTGCTTTTTGTTGCAGCTAAGAATAGATTTGGAAAAACTACAGAAGTAGAAAGTAGTGATTCACTTATCACATGTTTTCTTTCCTCATACCAAACTAAGAGGAATGGCACATCAGCTTGTTGGAATGTTAGTTATGGTAACTTTGAATAGCACTTGTTATTTTCCCTTTAAACCATCCTACGTCTGTAGGAACAACATTGCAGAAGAACCTCTCTAAACCCTGTTTTTCTTTACTAGTTCACGAGTCTCAGCACAAAGCAAAAACAGACTTGAAGTAGCACAGTAACTGTATTCCTGGAGATAATATATTTTTTCCCTCCACTATATTTTGTGTTATCTTACTTTACCTCTAGAATAAGTAGAATATAAGGGAAAAAGTTACCAAAGCTTGACTAGGTGTTGCAGGGCAACTTTTCTCTGGCTTCCCACAATTACCCCTGGTGACACACAGACAGTTACTGCCTGTATTTTCTCTGACAAGAGAATGGGCAGAGGGGAGAGAGGAGGAGTTGAGATGCTTTCACTGTGTTTTTTATGACCTCTCCCTGACTGCACCTATTGTTGCAGGGCTGGGTGAAAAGGAAAAGGGCCCACAGCTGAGAAGAGCTGCCTTCCAAATCAACCAATCCCCTCCATTTGCCTCTGTAGCTCACTAGCACATTGATAGGTGCTAGTGCAGCCACAAAAAAAAAAGAACTAGCTGTATAATTTAAACATTTGATATGTTTAAATTAGCCTATTTAAAGGTCAATTCAAGCTTTTACAGACCCAAAGTAGGAGAGGAAGAGGATAGACAAAGAGCAAGTGGCCCAGGGAGATGTGACCATGATAGATGGATTTAACCAGCCATTAGCCCTGATCCTTTTCCCATAAACCAGAATGCCTGGGGGCACTCTCCTTTCCACCAGCATAGACAGACCAGTTGCTGAATATTTAGCAGCCTTGTTTCTGCTTACTACAGGAAACCCCCTTGCGCTCATGCTTAGTCAGTTGGCACGGTTACTGCCACATCAAGTTAGGAGACCACGCTCTAAACTCTTGCAGCGACCATGGATGACTTTGACCTAAATATTTTTAGTAGTATATCAGTATATGGCTTCTGTTTAATAGCACTTATAAAAAGTGGTATTAAAAAGCATTATGAGAAGCACGAGTTACTTAACTTTAAAGTGACTGTTTTATTTTAATTTTCCATTTTTTTTCTGTCATTTAAATAGCACTTTTCTACTTTGCTACAGAAATCTTGAGGCAGCTACAAAATGGCAGTGAATAAAGATAGATTGACAGAGATGAGTCAGGTTAACACCTTTTTGCTTAAAAATGATGAAAATTACATTCAAACATTTTTAAATATCTTTACAGTTAAAGGAATCTTTAGGATAAAAACAAAGGGGCATTAATGTGTCTTTGTAACTTCTTGTAACTTGTAACTAGTTTACTGCACAATTGCCATTGCAGAGTGTTTTAGAGGTGTTTTAGTTCATTAGAGAGAGGAGAAATGGTCATATATGTCTAAAAAGTGTACTATTTTGTTTTTACCTCGAGGGGGAGAAAGCAATGGGAAGAAGCGTGGGACCTGCTTTGAAGACAGCAGCTCTGCTTCTGATCTTCCCACTGTTCCAGTATGAAAGATGGGTCTGCCTCAAGATCCTCTGTTGGGAAGGGGAATTAAATGGGGGTTGGACTGAGGGTGGGGTCTGCCTTGGGGGCATATCTATCTCCAGTTGCACTGAGCTGTTGTCTGCTTCAAAACATTTTCTTTTCAAAAGAGTGGGAAAAAAAGCTGCAGATGAAGCAAACAACATACATCTTAATCTGAATTATCTGAATCTGAATTATAACATTTTAAAAAGAAGTCTTCAGCACAGAGACTGCAAAGTATTACAGGACCTTTGCAATGCTCATAACCAGTTCATATTGTAAAATTGTATACATTGTCAATTTGTGTTCAAGGGAATAAAAAGGACAGTATCTAATCCATTTAATTTTTTTTATTACACTGTGGCCTATTGCTTATGACACCCAACTGTAATGATAGTATGATTGCAGATTATAGACACCAGTATTTCCAGATGTCAATAATACTTTATTGTGGAAAAAGGTAATAATGATTGACACAAGTGCAAGCCCTCTGTTAAATGGGAGGTAAACCTTTCTACATTTGCATTAAGTATCCCCACCACATGTTTACAGGCTTGATTTAGATTAATAAATTCAGACGATAAGGTTTCAGTGCAGTTTATATTTATGAAGAA
>VUQS01005328.1:8095-20597 GCA_015108495.1 Heterochromis multidens
CTCACCACACACACACACACACACACACACACACACACACACACACACACACACACACACACATACACACACACACGCACACACACTTCCCCAGGGCAACTCCCTCTCCAAACAGTGGGGCCTAACCCCTCAACATGAGCTCACTCAGGCCTGGAGCTGCTAAAGGGGCCAGAGGTCAGAGGTTAGCCAAGCAAAGGCGTGACCCACGGCACTAATGCACTTGTAACACTTTAAAACACTTTGGCGAGAGTTAAACAGAACACGCTCTCAAGGAGGACCACACAGAGGGCCCGCTGGCTACTCTTTCTAATTTTTTTTTTTCCCCCTTTTCCCCTCACTCACTACTTGGGCTGCTTTTGCAGTTTCTTTGGCTGCTCTTCAGGCACAGTTTGGAGGAAAGTGAGATGTGTAGTTACAGTCCTCCTTCCTTTTCCCTTCTCAGTTTTTATTTGCAGCAAATTAAACACTTTCTTTGTTAAATTAAATAAAACTGCACAGGTGATTCAAGCTTTGCATTAAAGAAAACACATATGCCTCGACTGCTGGTTCACTCAGAGCCGTGTTTGCACTCTGGCCCTTACACCACCCTCCAGAGACCCTGGACTGTTATCACGTCATGTGAACCCACCAGAGTGGGCATCTAGCACATTGCCGGTCAACAATTAACTCACATTGTAGGTCCCCCTGGGTGGCAAATCCAATCAGACAAGAGTTATCACTGGCTGTCCTGTTTCTGCCCAGCATCACACAGGCTGATATTGGACGTCCCATCCACCTCTGAAACACACTTGAAGCAGATCTGATTTGCTCTGGCTCTAATCACATTGGCCTGAAAAGCTTTTCCACATAATGTGAGGAAATATTTTAACGACACATTGTATTTGATGCTGTCGTGTAAGGTGTGTTAGTTTTTATTTATACATTCTGATTATGTAAACTGGAAATGCATTCAGGCTCAGGTGAAACAGTTGCATCTTCAGACCCAGCAGGTTAAGGTAACCCCATATAAACCCATACTCAACCTCCAAGTCTTTAAAAGCAATTGTGGTTTTCTGTTATTGTAAAAAGCCTCTTAAGAACCTCAGGCTGGTGTCATTCTATACTGATGGCTGGGGTCAGGGGGTCAGCCAGCCACCAGAGTGGCAGCTGTCATTTAACTAATGACCAGAGTCCCACTTCCCACCAGGAAGTAGAAGGTGTGTGCGCTGGAGGCTGTGGACTATGTGGTTAGCTGGCAGGTCAGCGGTGGGCGTAGAGTGGTCTGGCTCCAGCCACGATGGAGCTCTCAGGCAGCAGTGGCAGCCCAGACCACTGACAGATAGTGGGCATTATCATTTGTTAAGTGCCCCCTTCGCCTCTGGTCAGGAACACTTAACATTGCCTGTGGTCACTAAATGCTGCTGGACTACCGGTAGCAAGGTAAAATATTCATTGTCGTGGAGTGGTGTTTTTTTTTTTGCACCAACCCTAAAAGCCTGGCTTGGTTTTGTGTTTTTAACCAGGGCCCTTAAACCCGGCCTTTTACTGGACTGTGTAATTGATCTCAATAGGATCTGCTCACCTATCACAGGCAGTGATAAAATGGAAGATCTATAAAATACTGGAAAAAATACTGAAAGAATTTAACATATGTACGTTGAAATTTTGAAGCAACATCCTGACAAAAATTTGTTTGTTTACAAAAAGTAATACAGTGGAGAATCATGAGTGGTCTTGTTTGGCCTTTTGGCAAAAGAAAAAGATGTACTTTTTAAGGGGAATTTTTTTACTCCAAAAGTCCAAGAAAAAAAAAATTTCTTATTCTAGGTCAGCAACATTTGGTTTTCCCTTTTACAGTGAACAAGTGATTCACCTCTGGGGTGCTTGCGCTTGGAAGATGCTGTAGCTACATGAGTGCAGTCACATCTATAAAAGCCGGGGACTTCCCAGAAGACCCTAGTAGCAGCCTGTCCCCCCTCTAACCAAACCACATGGCATTTACAACTGTGTCAACACAGTGAAAAAAAAACGACGAAGTGTACTTTCTTATTGCTGAGCTGTTGTTCTGTGTCGCCTGTGACCATTGCCTGAGGTACTGTTGAATGCCAAGTCACAGAGTAGTTGAACAGACCCTACATTTTGCTTGTTTTTAATGGGGTCACCAGAGGAGCTCCCACCTGTGGTGAGTCTGGCATTTAGCAGCCCATAAACGTCTCCGCCTCTCTCTCCCCTCTCTTTTACTTTCTCTCGGTTTTATGCACACAAATGCACTGCAGTTAGTATCAGGTGCTTGTTTCCATGTGATCACTTTCCAGTTTTGTCTTTGTCCCAGCTCAGCTCTCAGCCTCTGGTGTCTGAGCACCACAGAAACAAGTTATAGGCGAGAGTGGTTTCTACCCCAGTTGCCTCAGAATGACTCCTTCTAAGGCTCTCGGGTAGACTGAGTCCTTGGGGTTGTGGGGTTCTGGCTGAGGGGAACCCTTTCCCCTAAGGGTGCTTGGTGGCATGCTTGGTCAACCTAGGCACAGCTCACAGGAGGCTTGAGGCCAAGTAGAAGCCAGGCTGTGGCAGGTGTGGCTATGGGATATGAGAGGAAACAGCCACATCTATAGCCACACATTGCTTCTGAAAGATAAAATGCCTCCAGTGCTCTGCAAGTTATACACTGATATCATTCCAAAACATACAGAAACTTGAATACAAGTGCAGGGAAGCTGTCATTTTTTTATTCCATAGGTACACTGATGAAATGCACTTAAACAGAAAACTCCAGAAAATGTAAATGCACAAACACAGTTGCTGCAAGGTAAATAGGTCCTTCTGAGGCTTGTCCTTAAGTGTTGTTGCATGTAAATCAGTGAATTACATCGAATTTGGATTTATTACCCACTTAATTCATAACCTGCACACATGGACATCAGCTGAAACAGAAAGCAAAGTGTCTCAATATGTCCAGGAAAAAAAAATAAAAGAGAAATGCAGAAAACTGCAGAGGTGAGGATGAAATTTCATTCTCGCTTTATGGTATTTTTTTTTTTCAGAGACACAGAGCAGGACTTTGCAGTTACTCTGCGCTTATTTACCCAATATTTAGTAATGATCATGTATCATCAGGCAACCTACCCAATTAGAAAGAGAAAACTGACCATTAAAACCTCATTGAGGGTCTGAAAAAAACAGGGGCTATTAAATCATTGCAGCATTACTCCACTAAAGCCACTCTGGGAGGCCTCAGATGCTGTGTTAAACCTTTGTGGCTGCCTCATAATGTCTTAAAAGAATTTATCTAAAATACTTTTTCTAAACATCTGCGGGCGTTGACTTGTAATACCCCACCCCACCCCGAACACAAAAACACACACTTCCATCTAACACACATGACTACAGGGTAAGAACTTCAGAGTTAAAGATAGGGTGAGGTTGTTGTGGTTGGCTGAGAGCAGGTGAGATATACGTCACTGTTTCTACGGCAGCAGGAATACAGTAAAGGCAGAAATGGTGGCTCGCTCTTCTCATGTCAGGAGAAACTGCTTGTGCGCTGAAGCAACGTCAGACAATCCACACACGCTTTGCAGTTTGCAGGAATAAGGTATTTCCCAGAATGGTGTGCATAATAGTGGAGGAAAAGCTGCAGCTTGGAGGCGCTGCAGGAGATTTATCAAGAAGCATCTCAGTGCTGCCAAGTGACTTAAAAAAAAATCTGATGTTATCTATTCTCATGCTGATTTCTGTTTAAATTCACGTTTGCATCAGCGTTGCAGACAGTGTCTAGTCATAGGTGTCATCACTGTCATCACTCAGGAGACTACATTCCCACGCTGGCTGACGGTCAGCATAGCACAAGGGCCGAGTCACAGTCTTTCTCATGAAACCACGGCAATGGCCATCAAAAAACCAATAACTTCCTCAGCATGTTGGCTCACTTCCGCCTTCTGCATGTGGGGACCTGCCGTTACCATGGTTCCTGGGCCGGCTTTTGCGTGCGAGCAGCTTAGACAGGCGTCTGGGGTTTCACGCACACATAACAGGAAGACGCTGGTCGTACTTCTCAACCGTTTCTCACTTCTGCCTTCTTGATTTAGGGAAGGTTGGGGAGACGCGCAGACACAATGCACAGCGAACAGCCAATCTTCCCACAGTGATTCCCCCCCCACCTTAAAAAAAAAAAAAAAAATCTGTTTACAGGATTGTGATATTAACGCTGATGCAGCAACTGTGATGTATAGTGATGATGACTCAGTTTCCTCAGGTTTTTGGACCAAATTGAAAGTAACAAGTCTGCAGGAAAAATTTAGTTTATGCTTAGTATTTATACACAGAAAATGCACTTAGATGTTAAATGCATTCCTTATTTAATTAGGACACTTGCAGTTGTTATTTCACTTAAATTGCTCCTTGCCTGGGTGTGCAGGTCTAAGGGAGGTTGCCTCCAAGACTGATACAGTCACAGACGTGGGTTTGGGAGCATGTCTACTTTGCTCATTAACATAATGGAAACAGCTAATGAGGGAGACGTGACAGCCACAAGTGTTGGATGAAGTGATTCATATCTGCCGTTTATTTCAAGGCTGTTGACCGTTGGCTTTGACATTGCTTATGTAAACCATGAATCACCGTGTTATACTTTGCAAATCCTGAAGGAAAAACAATGAAAAATATTGAATTTATCTTTTGCTTTGTCATTGAAATAATCATGCATTCTCACTGAAGACAGTGAGCGTGCACAAATCTTAAAAATAAAGAGGAGGATTAAAAACAAATATATGTCAAAAACTGACTGACACTGACTTGAAGTGTCAAAACCGGCTGCCAAAAAATTTAACAGAAAATCACAGATCACACACATCAATGTTTGTACTTCTCTTAAGAGGAAGAAAAAAAATTAAGCTACTGTCGCTACGTAGGTAGCCAAGTGTAAATGTTAAACAACCATAAGAGTAGCCTTAGCTGCTCAGTGGCTGTGGGAAAGTGCATAGCATGTCTGTCGCATGGTTAAGTCTTTCTCAGAGCACAGAGTTGTCAAGCCACAGAGAGGCACACTATATTGTAAACTCATACCGGAACCCGTCTGCGGCCTGAGTTGTGCCAATGCAAGTCTTACCCATGCCAACCTGTCTCTGATTTCACTCAACTACAGCAGGCAGGTCTGCTCTCTGCACATAACAAACAGACCAGAAACTCATTCACACACACTGAAACCTTTCAGTAAACTTTAAAAAATCACTTCAGAAAAGAAAGTTTATCCTTCAGCATTTTTCTGTTTTATAAGCAAAAGGTTCGAATAACGAGAGGTTGCTGGCATTTTTTTTCCCTTCTATTATGGTTTATTTTAAAGGAGGGTTTAGGTTTCACATGATGAATATCTCAGTCAAACAAAAAGTTTAAATGCATCTTTCTTTCTGCTTTTTCCACATAGCAGTTTTTTTTTTTTTTTGGTTTGTTTTGCTTGGGTCGTCTGATTGTTAGCATGATTACTTGATAAGTTTTTAGTTAATGATTTGCATGAAAATTTTTATTAGAGGTGGAGTTTGACCCAGTTTGGAAGTGCTTAACTCTTTGGATTTAGGAATTTTTTGAAGGAATCTTTACATTCTTTATATTTCACATAATATCTTTACATAAACATTACATGTCAAATTAAAATAATAGAAATTTAGAAGTATTATCTTGATGTGCTCAAGAAAATATCGCAAACTAATCCAGATCCAGATATCCTTCTTGATCCGGGGGTTCAAATCTTGCAGGATGTAGCGGGACCCTTGTGGGAAGTATGCAGTTTGAGACTGTAGAAGAGTAATAGCTTTCCAGCCATAAACACTCTATCTACAAAAGGACACCAATTTTATCCTGCACTGGGACTGAAACGCAACAAAAAGAGGAGCTGAAAGGAAAAATCCAGTGGAAAATGCATTCCAATTTCATTTGGACTTAAAGGTGCTATATGTAGGTATCCATCCATCTGTCCATGCATTCTCTTCCCTTTATCCTATTCAGGGTCACTTGGGTGCTGGAGCCTATCCCAGCTGTCATAAATTGAGAATATGTAAGCATTTTGTTATTAAAGTTTGGTCTGCTAACCAGCTTGTTTTTCCCTGAATGCAGGGTGGCCAGGTCTCTGCAGTGGCAGTGCTCCACGTCATTCAACTGTCTCTCCAGTGAGCCTCCGACTACAAATCTCCAACTCCACCATCTTGGCTGCAGTTGATAATAGCAGTACTTGTTTTGTATCATGTGCCTCTTCAGGCTGCATATAAGAAGAAGGACCACTATTGCGAGCTTCAGTCAGAAACCAGTTACAGTCTGTCCACGCTGGAAGGCTACACAGCAATCTGACCAGCGTAGTCTCAGTGATTGTGAAGCTGACAGAAATGGATGGAAGGAGGTGATCATTTCTTTTTGATTATAAAATTGGCTGCAGCTAACCTCTGTTTATGACATTAGAGGCTGCAAAATAAGAAGGTCTAGCACACTTATGAAAACATGCTTATTCTCTTTAGAATAAAAACTTTAATTTTCAGTATTTGTCACTCCAAACATTGCTTTTTTTGTTCACTGCAGAAAGTCCAATCTCACGGCAGCTACTGTGGAACAAGGCTCACAGTGATGCAACAGGACGAGTCATTTCTATACACACATGAATCACAACAGTGGCAGATCACTGAAATATCAGGTGAAGCAGAACAGGTTGACGTTGCAGTGGAAAAATGTGTATGTGTGTGTGGGTTTGCAGAAACCACTCTGAGCTTTTGGCTAATTGTGAAGTACCACTGAACAACAGCTGCGGGTTGTGTTAAAAACTAAAAGAGTTTTTCTTGTGAATCCTGATGGTTCTGCACGAAAGGGAAATTAGATTTTCCAATCAACCAATCCACAACGGAATGAGGCCAAATCAGGACATCGAAAATGGCTAAATCTGTGTATTTTAATACATACAGGTTTAACTACTTCTTCTCTGTGACTCAGATAGTACTCGGTGGTTTGCGTGTGGGTGAAGCTGAAGCCTTTAGCTGTGCTGAGATGAGTCAACTTAGCAGAACCTAGCCAAGAGTTCTGGGTAGGGAGGTTTGGCTAACCAACACCGTGAGAATGTGGCAATATATGTCCTGTTCTGTGGCAATGTCAGTCTACTTCCTCCTATAAGAAAACAACAAAGATGTTACACTGTACTTACAAAAAAATAATCTGAAGTTGTATTTAATCTAAAGAATGAAGTAAGATCTAATTAGATGTTGTTGTGGGTGTGGCAGTGCTTCAGTCATCAGCCTAAATTTACCAAATACAGGGCAATTGAGATCCCGGGCGGAGCCACTCATCAGACACATGTGACACAAAATCTTTCCTGATTAGTAGCTAATGTATCATTATGTGCTGAAAATAGTTACAATCAATTTTATCTAGTTAACTAATCTGCTGTTTTAACCACATGATAAAAGCAACTTCTGACACAGTCACAGTTAGACAGGCTTACTGCCATACAGTGCCGATGTCATGTGCCCACAGACCAATGCTGCTGCTTTCAAGCCTATAGGCCACAATCATATTCACCTCGGGCATCATGTGACACCACGGTTCCTGAGCCAAGGCTGCGGGAATGGCAGAGCTTTATCTACTCCCACTCCAACCATTGTTTCCCTTTGTAGTGAGCCCGCAATAAACTCCCTTATGTGGGTTGGAACAGGGCCTTTGATAAAGCCAATGTTACTATATCCTCTGATCTATCACCTGCTGCCTCTAAAACTGCCTGCTGGTGTGTTTATACAATACAGCTACATTGAAAATGGCAAACACAGAGATTCACCGTGGAGACGGTGAATAAACAATAAAACAGGACAGCTGATGGTATGTGGTGCCTGCAGCACGTTCTGCTGCATATGACACATCCACAGCCCAAAACAGTATTAGGAAAACTGAAGAAAAATTTTGACATAACTACAACTGCAAACACAAACTGGCAAATTGCAGAAAACGCACATGCACTCAAGTAGCACTGCAGCGGAAACCATATCCCCCGAGTCTAGTCACGAAACAGTGTGCGAACGATATAGAATAGGATCTATATTCAAAAATATATTCACAGACACACACACAAGCAGATAGAAATACAGAAAAAAATAGACAGTTCCTTCTTGGTTGTCTGCACAGCAAGCAAGCCACCAACCACAACCACAAAGCCCCAGCATGTCAGCAAGCACCTGGCTATATACCCGCTCCCAGACAGTCAGCAGACACACACACACACTCATGCAGAAATTTACATGTGAACACCTTAAGATGCACAGTTTGGCTTTTCTTGTGCCTTCCAAGGAAGAAGATGCAAAAAACACCTGCTCTTGTCAAAGCAGTGCCATATATTTTATATAGGTGAAGCTATGCATGGATCGCAGTGGGAGTTTCTGTGTGTGTATTTTTGTATATGTGTGTGTGTGCGTGTCTTTTACCCAGCAGCCTCTAGACCTATTTACAGCGATGAGCGTGGGAAACAACTTCAGAAGTGTTGTCTTCAAAACCGAGAGATCGTACAACAACAGCAAGCGATGCATTTGCATGAAATATAAATATCAATATATATTACATATATATATCTAATATATAAGAAATATCTCTTTATATAAAATCCCCCTTTGAATAATTTTACATGCATTAATACATGCATTATATTAGTAACAGATAGCTAAAAAAAAATAAAGGCATATTTCAATGAATGTCTACACAAACCACAGATTAAGGTAGACAGATGTAAGATACAATAGGAAATACAATAGATCAGTAAATACTGTGGAAATGACAGAAACACACACCCTCCAGTACACACATGTTCGGACGCCTTTGTGGGAACATTCATAGTTAATATACATTCCCTATATGTCTAACCCAAACCCTTCTCCCAACCTGAGCTTAAACCTAATTCACACCCTAAAGCCAAAGCTGTGAAGGGATGTGAGAAAGTGAGTGCCAGTCCTGATTAAAATCTTTTTAAAAGTCATACTGGTCCTTAAACAGATTAGTTCCACACATACACATACTAAAACCAGGATGTCACAGATGATGCCTCCATCACTGATCTCTGCAAACGTTGCTCCTGAAGTCTTACAGTAGTAAAAAGTACATCTGAATTTGACTCAGCTGTCTTTGTGAATAAAAAAAATGCATCATCATATAGTTTTCCCTTTCACTGTGTACACTTTATATTCTCCGCCAACAGTGCTAAAACCACACAGCTGATGAGGATATTCGCAACGTTCTCATTTCCACATTGGTCTCCACCAGTAGAAGCCCAGCAAGCGAGCTGTCATCATCATTATGCCTGTATAATCTTCTTTTTCAGAAGATAAGTTATTACTATTATTATTACTCTACTATTATTATACTTGTATTATACTGTATATACTATACACACTCAACATCAACAACACCTTGAGACAGTCCAGCCTTATGGTGTTGTTGTCCAGAAATGTAAAGTTCATTAGTTAAACCTTATTTTTTTACTACTTTCATTATGTTTTTGATAAGAGGTTGGAGACAAAGGTGATACCTGAGTTTATTCAGATTTCTATGGAGTTTTGATTGTAGTAAAATACAGCACCAGGAGTTGTACATCAGGTACAAAGCGAGCGGCAGCAGAGAATTTCTAGCTGCAGCCTTCTGATAGGAGTCACTGTCCACCACCACAAACAGCTCCTCCGGACACAAGCATCTAAGTTTCTGCTGGTCTAACAATGCTCCTAATGTCTGCTGTTGTTTTGAAACAGGTGCCACCGAGAGAGGATGTCCTGTCATAAAATCCTAATTGACCAATCAGCAGGCATTAACTGAAAGGTAGCATTTTATGGTTGAAATCTGCTTCCTGTAAGAGAAAATAGAGAAGCTTCCTTTAAAGAGAAAGACGGTTTTGACATATTGTTGATACTATTTTTGCTTCTTTTGGTTCAGGAGCACTTATAAATAATTGTTTTAGCCATTTAGCTCCATTCACCCATATTCATTAAGGACTCTGACTTTCATATGGCCTCTACTTTCTGTTCTTTTCAGATAACATGAGGTAAATATTTTTAAATATAACCCCATGGCTACTGCAGAAGTCGTACTTATGCCAGAGGTTGTGAATTAGTGCATTTACATTGCACTGCATAACTCCAAATTTTAAATTGATTTAAAAAAAAAAAAAAAAAAGCTTGTTTTCTGTTAATGCACACAGGTGTTTTTTTTTTATTATTCAGGAAACTTTGCAACAGATATGCATTGCCGAATAAAGCAGAAGTTTGTTTGTATTTGTTTGGATCTAGGTTGTTGCAGGATGGCGTATGTGGGATTCTTTCAAAAGCAGCAGTGTGGCTTTTTGGTATGATTTTAATAGTGGTGACTGGACAATAATGTAGCTTGGCGACAGAGAGGAATAAACTCTATCAGCTTTTACTTGTATAAACACACAATACGTGTAAGTAAGGTCAGTTCACATTTAGTTGTGGTCATTTTGGAGGATTTTTTTTCACTGTAGGATAAATTATATCATCATCATATCATATTTTCAGCCTGTATTGTGTGTTCTATCTGTGGTGACATACCTTGAGTCAGCTCTCAGAATGAAACAGCTTTTGTGTGACTTCTCCATGTTGAAAGTTAGGGATACAGCAAGTAGCATTTTCTGCTGCTTTGATTGGGGAAGTGTGTGACCTTAAAAGGTCATGGCGAAGCAGTTATTGGCATCACAACCAGCCCACAGCCGTGGTTTAGAATGTACTCTCCCAGAAATGGCAGAACAGTAAAAGTACGTGTTATACACATACGGTCTACATGAACGAACACCTCAGTGCAAAATTATTGGACCTGTGGCGTTAAGTTCACCTGAATCAGAGATGTCACTCATTTTTTGTTCATGGGCCACATGCAATCCAATCAGAGTACAAGTGGGTCAGACCAGTAAAATAATATACATTTATCTATTAAACAAGCTGAATCTTTTAATGTAAAGTACATTCTGCAAACATTCACATTTAAACCTGAACAATAAGGGTGATTCAGCAGGTTTACTGTCATTACATGTGCATTACTATTTACAGCTCACAGTGCATAAAAAAGGCAGAAAACCTTCATGTCTGGAGTATTTTCCAACTGAACAATATTGTTTTACCTCTTTATGGTTCAAAAAATTTTTCAAGATCAGGAAATAACAGCTGATAAAATTGAAGTTATTGCTTTCTTGGATCCTTTGGTGGGCTGACACTTTATGTTTGATGCTCCTGTTCTAGATTTTAGGGGATAATATCTGAAGACAGCCTGTGTTTGGCCATATGCAAAAAGAAAATGGGTAAAATGTTAAGTTTACTGTTAGATTCTAAGGTTTTTCTGTTTCTTTAATAAATTAAATGAAATAAAGTAGTTGTAGCGATGGCCAAGGATCTCTTCTCTGCTTGCCGGGTTTTCTCTAGGCGCTCCGGTTTTCTCCTACAGTCCAAATACGAATGAAAAAATACAAATCCCAGTCCATTTCTAAGTGTATGCATAAAGATAAGTATATAAAATTATATTAATCTGTACCAATGTACCCAAATTTGCAACCTTAAAAAAAAAACAGTACACAGTCAAGGGTACAGCAGCTGTACTTTATTTTCTGAGAGTGTATTGTGTCTGTGAGGTGAATAATCAGTGGGTTGGACCTATTAGTGAGGTGCTCCTTCCATATCAAATGTCAGAGCAGGAGGTTCATTAAAAGCAGTCTCAAGGTGGTCTTTGGCACCATATTGCATACAGGTATTTAGAGTGGAGGAGAGGGGAGTAAAACAGGTTTACACTGCAGTACACCCACTTTACTGTTGTGCACCAATGAGTCCAAGCAGTCATCCACCCTGCCTGCCAGCCAGCCAGTCTGGGGGACCTGGGATGCATTAGAGACCAGGAGAGAGGCTGCTGTGAGTGGCCTTCATTAGGAATCCCCCTCCACATACACACTCCCCGCCCACAAAGGACACACTACATGTTTCCCTCGGAATAAAAGCCAGCCCTGGATCATAGATCAGACGTGTGCAGCGCCTCGACCAGTGAAGATTCAGACACACACACACAAAAGGAGACAGCATAGGGATGTATTGCAATGGATGACAAAGAGCAATGAGGTCTGATATTAAAGAGCACAAAGGATGAACGAGGAGGCAGAGAAACACAGGGAGACTTCAGACTCTGTGTGTGTGTGTTTGGGGAGTTGAGACGGTGTTATGAGAGTGCCCCGTGTCACCATCACCTCATAAAGCATCCTAATGGACGTCAGTCCTATTTGTCAAAGCAGGAGACAAATGAAAGAGAGGCAGCTTGGGGAGGTGGGGGGAAGAGAAAGTGAGAATGACATTTTAGAGAAAAATGGTGCATGCTATTACGTTACCGGCTTTCAAAAGACTGTAAAAAGCTTATGCACATATGCCTACATTTACAGTTTGGACAGACACACACAGATACAAACACACACACACACACACACACACACACACACACACACACACACACACACACACACACACACAAACGCAGTTCC